>JABJVR010000039.1:2222889-2244068 GCA_025773905.1 Chitala chitala | reverse complement strand
ACTCATGTACTCAGTTAGTGGTTTAAATATGCCTCAGTACTAACTGAGGTTACTCCTCATTACTCATGTACTCAGTTAGTGGTTTAAATATGCCTCAGTACTCTGTGAGAAAGAAGCAATGTGTGCAGCCTCTACCTGATTTAGAAATCTCCTTAAATGAAGGAACCGCTCAGCTCCAGCAGGACTGCAGAACAAGGGCTCTGATTGGCCAGGTTTTTGGTCACCATGGCACCCTACAGCAGGGATTGTGTGACAGGCATGTTAGTGAAGGCCAGGCACTGCGCTGTCTTTCCATGAGGGCCTGAGAGGTAACACAGTTGCGCGCACATGGGGACACTTTCTAAGCTTTCTCACACAAGCTTTTCCTCCATTACCTGCAGTCATGTCAACAGTGTTTCATGAAATGGGTCTCTCTGCCTACAGCTTTGATTTGGGAAATTCACTTTGTAATGATGGTTCAGGAACATAAATCGCTAATCTGTAAAAATATGTACCAGAACATTTGCCTCCTGGGTTTGATAAGAGAAGGCTTAGTGTGCTGTAGCTTGGTTTGAGTTGCCATGACTTTTCTGTTTGTTCAACAAAGTTAAGGTCTGACTGGACAGGAAGCAGGAACGTCACACCTTTCTTGTACCTCTTTAGAGGAATAAGATGTGTTTATTGTGTCAACACTGAGGCTGAGTCAGGAGATAAAGGCAAGAGGCAACTGAATGTCATGCTGCTGTGAGTACTGCACTCTCTTAGTGAACGTGTACTGTGAGTACCGCACTGTTATTGAACGAGTACTGTGAGTACTGCACTCTCTTAGTGAACGTGTACTGTGAGTACCGCACTGTTATTGAACGAGTACTGTGAGTACTGCACTCTCAGCGAATGAGTACTGTGAGTACTGCGCTGTCTTAGTGAAGGAGTCCTGTGAGTACTGTGCTGTCTTAGTGAAGGAGTCCTGTGAGTACTGTGCTGTCTTAGTGAAGGAGTCCTGTGAGTACTGTGGTCTCTTAGTGAAGGAGTCCTGTGAGTACTGTGGTCTCTTAGTGAAGGAGTACTGTGAGTACTGCACTGTCTTAGTGAAGGAGTATTGTGAGTACCCAGGAGAGAGGTTAAATGCACAGAACCAATTACCCAGTTGTGGGACATGTTACAGTACTAATAAAAAATAATAAAAATAAATTTCAACCAACTAGTTCAACAGCATTGTGCTTGGCTGGTTTTCCCAAAGTCACTCACACAAGTATGAGGTTATTTTCCTGAATTAAAGATGGCTGACAAGTTTTCCAGGGACTCATCGTTAGTGAGAGATTAAGAGTTACTAAAAGGGCTGTAAAACTATTGCACAAGGGCTGGTTTAATGGATGTGATTACAGGTGTAAGTGTGACTGTAATACATATCTGATCCTGTGTTAAATAACCCCACCCTCCAGAACTCGCATAAGAAGGAACACGTCGAAATCCATTAGTGATCAAGCAAAACCTGTTTCATTGGCAGAAACACAGCTATTCTCTTCACAGATATGAACAGTGTTAGCACTCAGAATAAGGTGAGAGTGAATCTGACCCAGCTCAGTCTTATGTGACCTCTGTCCTTCCCCAATTGTCTTACTTTGACATTCGTATGAAAGGTGATGGTTGTAAAATTAGATATTTGATAGGGTAGATCATGGGGGGTGGCAGGAGCCGTGTTCAGTGAGCACGGCACAGGAGCAGACAAACAGACAGACACAGACAGATATACAGAGAGAGAGAGTTAAGATGAGATGGCTTTTATTAATATTATATTATATATCAATATGAGATGCAAAATTCCCTGAAAACAAGATGTAGTGTTTATATATCTGTGGTTCTGTAGTTGCACAGATGTACAGGGTCAGGTGAACTCAGATGAAGTACGTTTAGGTTCTCATTGTAACAAGGTAACTAAACCTGCCCCTCCTGCTCAGTAAGACATTTGGTCTGCCCCCCCCCCCCCAGCCTGGGGTACCTTTCTGGGCAGACATCTGAGGACTCAGTAGACATGCTCTCCTATGACAGCTTGGGGCCTAGTCTGGATTTGCCCTCTTGCCACCCTGCTGGACCACATAGCAGCCGACCAGGACGCTAATGAACAGGAATACACAAATGAGAAACTGAACTCATGAGAACCGAGTCTGGTTATTCATTAACTACTCACAAATATCACCTCAATCCAAAAATGTAGCTGAGCCTGAGCTGACCTGTATATTGGTTGGTGTTTTTCACAAAATCAGAAGTATCATTCCTGCTGTAAAGAACACTCCAAAATGGCTGACAAACACCAGTGAACATGTTACTTTAACACGAGTGTGCATATCAACATGTTACTTTTTTGTTGTGGTGGCGTAGTGGTTAGCACTGTCGCCTCACACCTCCAGGCCTGGGGTTCGATTCCCACCTTAGGTCTGTGTGCGTGGAGTTTGCATGTTCTCCCTGTGCTTGGTGGGTTTTCTCTGGGTCCTTCGGTTTCCTCCCACAGTCCGCAGACATGCGGGTTAGGTTGATTGGTGTCTCCAAAATTGCCCGTTGTGTGTGTGTGTGTGTGTGTGTGTGTGTGCCCTGCGGTGGGTTGGCACCCCGACCTGGGTGTCCCCTGCACCCTATGTGTGCTGGGATGGACTCCAGGCTTCCCCGCGACCCTTGACAGGATGAAGCGGTATAGAAGATGACTGATTGACTGACTGACTTTTTTGTTGCAACATCTAGGCAGAAGACAGCAGAACAGAATGTGAGATTCTCCGCTCCTTCTCCATAGTTCAGTGCACCACGAGGAGATGTGATGTGCTGAGCAGGACAACTGAGCGACAGGATCACGTTTCCCTGTCATGAGAGAAAGTGTTAATGTCTGGTCCCATCCCGGAACGAACTGAGAGTATGGCAGGACAGCAGAAATATGGCAGCAGCAGAGACTTGACGAGAACATGGAAAACGGGTTGATTTACTGACTCAAACCCCCAGGAACAGTGACTGATTTTAGTGATAAATAGTTGGAGATATACCCAGAGGGTGTCCCAGCTGAGACAGGTGGCAGTGTAATCCAGGAGGGGAGAAGAATAGGCTGCTCATGTCCTCAGAAGCTACGCATCGACCGAAGAACAGGGGAGGATGTCTTAGCGTGTGGAAACAGGTCTGACTCTGACGCCTTTTTGAGACTAACCTCGTCTTTTAGCGTCTATTTGGTTTAATTCCCATGTATGTTGGGGCCTCTCAGTTTCTCTCACGTAAAACACAAGCCTGCTCTGTTGGAGTGTAGATCAGACACCTCTGGCACAGCTAAATGTTCTGAGTGCTGAAGGTGATGACATCTGTGTGAAGGTACAGAGTCACACAATGTAGCAGTCCTGATTCTCAACATCAAGCCCTCTTCACCTGACTTTTGCTCGTTAAGTCGTCATTCTCCCTCCTGTGTCTTACTATGATCCTGAGTTTTCATTTGAGCACCTGTTCATTCACGGGATGGAGACTAGCATCACGGCTCGCTAAGGAAATAGTCTAGTTCCAGATGCATTCTGATCCAGTGCCACTGTGCTTGGAAGCTCTTAGACATGCTTTTCTCACGCTGTCGGGAGCCAAAACCCACATGGTTCTCCCTCAGAAACTAGATCCAATCTCTGAACACCTTCCCAAGCCCAACACTGCCATCCTTTCTGTCCCACTTTCTCTTAACTGAAATGCTGGACTGACTATGTCATGGTGAAGGGTGTTAAGTTTTCCCTCTCATTTTGTCTCATCAGTCCAATTGACACTGGCCTTCCAAAACGCACACGCACCCTAATTTCAGTCTGCCTGACAACAGGTGGGTTTCCCACATTGTGAGACAGGGCCCATGGGTATCTGAAGTGGTGTGTTAATAATTGCCCCTTTGCGAATCCTCCCTTGTTTTACTGTACAACAAGAGGCCGTCACGATCCGCTGCCCTTGTTCCTGTTAAACAGACACGTTTTCTACTGAGACGAGTTCAGCCTAACCTTGTTTGTTACGGCTGTCACAGAGGTTCTGTCCCATCGTCTCACTTCCAGGCAAACAGCTGTGGCCACGGATGCCTCTACCCACTGAGTTTCTAACGACACTTTCAGGTCAGGAGCAGCGGAGATGCTTGTGTAGCATGCCATGGTGTCTTGTAGCTTGTTGAGGATACTCTGCAGATTCCCGGGTGATTTATGGGTCTTCATTGCTGGGAAATTCCTCCTGTGGATGCTGTGGTGTCACAGAGCTCAATGTAGACCTTCTGCAGCTCCCTAGAAAAACATGAACCCAGTGTAGGAGACTCCTTTAGTGAGCAACATTGCCAAAAAGGTATGACATGATGTACTCGAGTGAATTAAGGGTCTTTCAATAAAGCACAGTAAGCACCACTGCCTGTACACACACACACACACTCACACATACAGATATACACACAAAACATCTCAGTCTAAGACACGTGTGCACTGTCTGGGTTTTGTAATGTCACACTCGTATCACTTTTTGTAATCTTGAATATTACCTTCCTGTGTCTTCCACTCTTTCCCAGATCTGTAATCTCATGAACAGATTACACTCCTGTGCTGTCCATCCTGTCGTGTCTCTGCAATCTCACACTCAGGGTGTCTGACTGTACCCTGCTCCCTCTCATAGCTGTATAATCTCACACTCAGGGTGTCTGACTGTACCCTGCTCCCTCTCATAGCTGTATAATCTCACACTCAGGGTGTCTGACTGTACCCTGCTCCCTCTCATAGCTGTATAATCTCACACTCCGATTACCTTGCTCTGTCTGGGGAGGCCTTTTGGTTCTGTCTGTTAACTTTGATCCTGAATGGACATTTGTGTTCTGAATGGGCACAGTGATACAGGATGTGTCCCTTGTTAACCTGCATCGATGTTACCAGGTTGGCCTGGAGTGACATGACAGGAAGGAACACTAAAATGCTGTCCACATGCTGTAAAGGTACCTCTGGATACTGCCCTACGGGACAGCTAAATAGCTTTTGTGGGGTAGCCTTGTTTTTAGCTTTGCCCTTTGAGCTGAGCCCATATGGTGTAATTTGGGTGGTCTGTAGTGTAGGTTACTGGCATCCTTTTATGTGTATAAACGGCCGCGTCAGCAGGCGGATCACAAGGTTAAAGCACGCTGTCATCCCAGTGTCACACGTCAAGACGCTCGCCGAAGTCCCCAGAGCCCAGTGAGCCACAGAATTCTAAAAAGGCAGCAGACAGGGAGATCTATCTCAGACAAGTGTGGGTCACAGAGAAGAGCACAGGACAGCTTGGCACCTCGCAGAGCTGAGGGCTGCACTCAGACAACCTCCACTGATCCACAGATGTGCTTCGTCAAATTCTTATATTCCTGTGTGATGCACATTGAAGACCTGGGAGATGTCTCTGTAAAATCAGACTGTAAGAATCGCTGCATCTCTTTGAAATGTAGATTAAAATAATCCATCCATCCATTCATTCACCTAAAAGCTTTATCCAGTTCAGGATCGCAGGGGTAAATGAAAATAATCTGAAATTTAAATGCTATGTTAATTATGTAACTAGAATCTTGTGTAAAAAGAAAAATGTTCTTGCTGTTTTCCTTATGCTATGGTTGTAACCACACCACCCATGTTTAACAGTTATAAATTACCTAGACATTTCCTCTCTGAAGACAATTTCAAATACAGTTTCATATACAATTTGGATTGTGCGCTATTTTGATATGAATGTGTTTTAAAATAATGTAACTTAACATACATCTACTATCATTCTTAGATCTTCCCATGACGTTATTTACACCGATTACTTCTCCATAAATGAGATGTCTTTGAGGGCTCCAGCAGAACATCGTGCGGTACAGGGCTATGTAAAGTCAGGGGCCTTCATTTTCCCTGTTTAGAGTTGGGCCTTTAGAAGACAGCAGTGAGCATCACAGGGAGGAGCTGTATGTACAACATTACACATGCTGTTGTCCAGTCATGACTATCGGTGTTACCACCATGAGATGCAGAACAGATGCTCTGTTAGAAGTGTGAATGATGCAGAAGACCGTGTAATGGAGGAAGAGTAATGAGGAAGGGGTGATGTGTGCCTTGAGGAGTGAGCACATGGGGAGAAGGCTGAGTGACCACATAGTAAGGTGATGTTGTTAGAAGTTTCTAAATTCATGATAGGGCATCATGAATTTAGGCTACGACCAAGAGTGAGCTGTGTTGGGTTATGTATACTAAGAGCGAGCTGTGTTGGGTAATGTACACCAAGAGTGAGCTGTGTTGGGTTATGTACAACAAGAGTGAGCTGTGTTGGGTTATGTATACTAAGAGCGAGCTGTGTTGGGTTATGTACACCAACAGTGAGCTGTGTTGGGTTATGTACACCAAGAGTGAGCTGTGTCGGGTTATGTACACCAAGAGCGAGCTGTGTCGGGTTATGTACACCAAGAGTGAGCTGTGTTGGGTTATATATACCAAGAGTGAGCTGTGTTGGGTTATGTATACCAAGAGTGAGCTGTGTTGGGTTATGTAGAACCACTAGTGCTTAATAATATCTGGAGATAAATGCAAGGTCTCCTTGGGTACTGGACAGAAATGCTGCTACTCTACAGAAAGCCTGATAAACAGAGGCTGGCTCCACCATGGGAAGGCTGTTCATGGTCATGGCAGCCCTAAAAAGACGACCCCCATCTGAAATACCATGGAGGGTAATGTGGACAAAAGGGACCTCTGTGTAGTCCCAGCCATATCCTGAACTTCTCCGTGGGGACCACAGTTGGGCAGGTTTCTCCTGGACTTGATCTTGGATCTTTATTATGGTATAGAGAAATAGGTGTTAATGTTCATGACCCACTATGAAGGGACAGTGTGTTTGAAGAGAAGAGCAAGGGTTTGGGTGTGTTTGAGGTTCTGTGGGAACGAATGTGTCAGTGTGAAGAAGCATGTCATGTGCCGCCATGTTCATGCTCTTCGTTATCCAACTTGTGCACGTTCTGTCCTTGCCTGCTGGAGCTCCAACCACAATTCGGGTGGTGTGCAGTATTCAGCTGTTGTTGCTGCATGGTTTCATGTTTTCTTTTTCCAGTAGTGACATGACAGGGGGGGAGGGGGGTTCTGCTCTGGCAGAACTTCCAGCCCTTCATGGATCCTGCTGAATGCAGTCCAAGTCCCTAGAAAACACACTGTTGTTCATTCACAAAAGGCTCTTATGATAACTGTGGAGTCTGTGAAAAAGGACTCTGTTGAAAAGCAGAATGCTGCCAAAGCAAGGAAAGTGTGGTTTCAGGCCTCACGTGCAGTGTGTCTGCATACTCCCTCACACAGTCCTGACACAGAGAGTGAGGGTCGTGTGTCACATCTGTGTGTGTGAGGGTCATGTGTCACATCTGTGTGTGTGAGGGTCATGTGTCACATCTGTGTAATGGTTGTGTGAGCACTCTGTGTGTGATGGTGTGTGTTAGATCGCCTCTGGTGTACGTGCTGTACATGGAAGCGTGTGTGTGTATCATATGCGTTTCCCTTCGTTTTTCAGGGGCTACCAGGGACATTGGGTCAGCGCTCACCAGGGTCTGCATGAGACAGAGGAGTGTGGAAGCCAGACTCCGACAGTTCTCTAAGTAATTACACGCCACCCTCATGAAGCCCCACGTTAGTCTGTTTAACCAATATTCCAAACTTCATGCCACTCTTTCCTCTCTCATGGTTTTTGTTTAATACAGTTAATATGAACAAGTGAGGCACGTTCAGGGACATGCAGTGGTATACTTCTGATCATTGCATGATTTTAAATTGCATAACTCTTAATGTTAAAATTATTGCACACACAGAAACAGATTATTTGAAGTCCTGGCACTATGTGGGCATTACGTCCTGTTCTGGGTTCAGATCTGCATTGTGTGTTTAATGTTAGGGTTGTGTTTAAAATGTCGGGTTTCTGTCTCCTTGACTCAGGACAGGACAGAGTGTTTCTGAACGTGCCTTCCAGTGACGCTAGAATAGCTGTCTTCCCTGTCCTTGTGTTCTGTCACTTCACTAATGGGACGTGTGATTTGTGTCCAATAAAGCGCCTTCACAGAGCGCCTGGTCAGCCCCCTGCAGGAGCAGATGGAGGAGTGGAAGAAGGGAGTGAGCGCTCTGGATAAGGACCATGCCAGGGGTATGAACGCCACACTTTATACCCAGCAGAAAAACATGGGTTACAGGGTGGTTACAGGGTGTTTGCAGGGTGTTTGCAGGGTGGTTACAGGGTGGTTACAGGGTGTTTGCAGGGTGGTTACAGGGTGTTTGCAGGGTGGTTACAGGGTGTTTACAGGGTGGTTACAGGGTGTTTGCAGGGTGTTTGCAGGGTGGTTACAGGGTGGTTACAGGGTGTTTGCAGGGTGTTTGCAGGGTGTTTGCAGGGTGTTTGCAGATTGTTTACAGGGTGGTTACAGGGTGTTTGCAGGGTGTTTGCAGGGTGTTTACAGAGTGTTTGCAGGGTGGTTACAGGGTACTTACAGAGTGTTATCACCCTGTAAACACCCTACAACCACCCTGTAACCACTCTGGTTACAGGGTGGTTACCGGGTGCACATGGAAAAATTCCAGACTACATCCCAACATGTTTCCTCTGCAGATTACAAAAAAGCTCGACAGGAACTCAAGAAGACATCATCAGAGACACTGAAACTGCAGAAGAAGGCCAAGAAAGGTGTGGTTCGTGGGTCAGCCTCCGCTGTGTAGCGTTCCCGTTCTGTTGTGCTTGGAGATGTCTGCTGGTCACTCCTGGGGGAGCTGTGGTCTGTATGAGATGTCTGCTAGTCACTCCTGGGGGAGCTGTGGTCTGTATGACATGACATGGCATGTGTGTCTACCCCAGTCCATCATGACCCACTCCTGTTGTCATGGGATGTCTGTATTGTTCAGGTTTAGGGACAGCCCAGCTAGTGGTCAGAGCAGGCAGGACCCTCCCTGGCCTGAGAGAGGACCTCAGAGCAGTGCCCTCTTCACCGTTTCTTGTGACTCTTACACTCACAGCTGTTCCTCACCCTTCTGTGAGCTTGCTATGCTATACTGTCTTGTGTTAGGAGACATGAAATGGATTCAAACAAAACATCAAATGGGTGGGATAGTACAACAAAACGCTGAATGGGTATTCATCAGATGGGCCTTTGTGTGTTAAAAACAAGAAAACGTGGAAGGTTCTTTAGGATGAGAAGAGCCAGAGCAAAAGGGCATTCACCATGGTGTCACACTGGAGCGGTGAGGATTATCCAGCATGTCAGGACTCATGAAGCACATGCAGTGCTGGAAGGGAATCTGAGTCAACACTGGATAAAGAAAATGGTGTTTGCCAGTATTTGTCTGCTAATGTATGAACCTACATTTAGGTTCTATCCTAAGATTAGTCCTCTTTCAGCTTTTTGTGTGCAAGGCCCTCGGTCACGTGCAGTTCTAGTGCTTTAAAAGCTTTATTGTCTGGCTGTGTTTATGAAAAGTAAGGGTGATTTCCCCGCACTCAGTGTGAACATGTTGACTGACCTCCTGTGAGCACGGGGACGCTCACACACAGGAGCTCTCTCACGCTACGTCGTCCAAGTGATGGACGCCCATTCTCTGTATGGCTCTAACAGCTTGTCATCCTCATGCATGTCACTAGGGCAGATGTGTGAGCACTCCAGCATGTCTGTGATGTGTCTGTGACTTTATGACCTGTACTCCAGTGTGTCTATGACTTTGTGACCCACATTCCAGTGTGTCTGTGACGTATCTGTGACTTTGTGACCCGCACTCCAACGTGTCTGTGACATGCCTGTGACTTTGTGACCCGCACTCCAGTGTGTCGGTGACTTTGTGACCCGCACTCCAGTGTGTCGGTGACTTTGTGACCCGCACTCCAGTGTGTCTGTGACTTTGTGACCTGAACTCCAGATGATGTGTCCTGCAGATGAGCTACGGGACTCGTGTCAGTGCTGGTGAAGTCTCACAGAGTCACTCAGCGTAGCAGTCCTGACATGAAACAGAAGATGTGGCCTGGCTGTTTTCACATTACATCCTCTTTTTACAATCCACCTTTACCTCTGTGTGCCCAGACATTTGATCCATTTTCATTTTGTACTTAAATGGGCATAAAGGAATCTGACATGTACACTAAAGGTAATTATAGTCTTTGAATGATTTAGTCAGACTTTAAAAAGAGGCATAGTGTTAGAGGGAAACGTTACACTCACGTTACATGCACACCCTGCAAGCCAAGTCAGATCTGTGCAAAACTGATCGCGTAAACATGTGGGGGGAAATGCGTGCGTCTTTTACAGCTCTGCGTACACAGCCCCAGGTGACATGCTGTCGGGTTTCCTTGGAATGCATTCACAGGTGTGGGGGGGCGGTCCCTTTCACAGCAAACCGGTTCTGTGGCACAACGTTGCGTGTTGTTAGTGTGTTACGTGCTCGTGTGTGAAGGGTGGGTCAGGAGAACAAGAAGCAGTGAAAGACAGGACGTGAGCGGGGGTGGGGGGGTTGGCACACAATACAGGTGGTTATGTGACTCTGTGGTGGTGTGTGACCCTGAGCCGAACAGGTTTTGTTCAGCAGCTCTGAGCTAATTGCAGGACAGCAGCATGTCAGCAGTGTGACTGTGTGTGACTGTGTGTGTCAGCAGTGTGACTCTGTGTGTCAGCAGTGTGACTCTGTGTGTCAGCAGTGTGACTCTGTGTGTCAGCAGTGTGACTCTGTGTGGGCACAGAGCTCTGTGAGCAGACACTTTATGCTTTTTCACTTCACCAGATACTAAATGTTTGGTTCTTTAAAGCAGTGCCAAAGTCGACGGTACTTCTTGTCTTCACTTTCTACTGGCATGAAAAAGTGGCTTGGTCAGTTACTCAGCTATATGAGAAATACATATATCAGTAAGACAGGTAAATAAAAATGTCAATATCATAATATGTAAATCAATAACATGTAACAGTAATACATCAGTACCAGAGAAGTCCCACTGCAGTTCTGCTGCCGGTGCCGACTGCTTTATTGCCGAATGCTTGGTTCGTGGTGCACCCTTTGTATTTGTTTCAGAAACCTCTTAGTGTTGGTTCTGTTGAGGTGTGATGGATCTTGTTATCCAAGGCACGTCCCAGACAGATACACAGACGCTGGCTGAGGGTGCCAGGAGTGCAGCTCTGAGAGGGTGGTGTGGCGACACGCGTTCACATCTTAGGACAGCAGACAGTCCGTGGCGTGTGGTCAGGTCCAGGTGATGTCACCTGTGTGGTCTGCAGGTAAGGGACCGCTCCAGCCTCAGCTCAGCTGCGCCATGCAGGACGTGAATGACAAGTACCTGCTGCTGGAGGAGACGGAGAAGCAGGCCCTGCGGAGGGCACTGGTGGAGGAGAGAAGCCGCTTCTGTGCCTTCGTGTCCATGCTGCGTCCCGTCATGGTGAGCCCCCCGCCCTGCCCGTTCCCAACCCCCAAAGCCAGCCGTCCGTTGGTGGTGGTGATGCCACTTTACTCTTTCTGGTGATCAAGGAGGAGGAGATCTCCATGCTGGGCGAGATCTCGCACCTGCAGGCTGCTGCTGACGACCTGAAGGCTCTGACCATGGACCCCCACAAGCTGCCCCCCTCCAGCGAGCAGGTCAGCGGGCTGTCCCAGAGAGTGAAACCTAAACACACACGGCACACACTCATAGAGGGTGTTAACAGCTGCTCGGACGGTTATAATGTGACTAAGTGTCACAGAGACAGCTCCGACTAAAACACTCATAGCAATCACACTAGCTAACGTCCACACCTGTCATTCTAGTTACCTAACTAGCTACGATGCACGCAGACAGTACTAACTAGCTAACACCAAGATGAAAGGTCTTTACCCTTTAATTCCAGGGTCGATGAGTTTCATTGTAATTTCTGTCACATTAGATGATTCTGGAGCGGAATGTTTATAACGCTGTTTGCGTTGGCAATTCTTACTTGAAGATATTTGAATTCCTTTCCTTTCAGGTAATTCTTGATCTGAAAGGCTTGTCCTACCAGACACCCCCAGCCTCTCCCAGTACACCATCCAGAAAGTCCAGTGTGTGCAGGTAAGTCAAGGCACTGTCGCAGCACCTTCTACACCATTACACAGACCGGCTGTGGGCGCCACACTGTTGTAGAACTGCAAGAACTGCAACTGTTTGTGGGCCAGGACATGTACACTCTGAATTAGGCACTCATGCACAATTAACATAAATAATGATAGAATTAGAGACCATACAACCTCTATAAGATAAGATTGTTGGTTTCTGAGTGGTTCGCCCCCCCAGTCTCCCGTTCTGAGTGTCTCCTCCCTGGTTTCTCCACAGCAGTCTGACCAGTGTGAGCAGCACTGACTCCAGCAGCTCTCTGTCCCACTCGCCCTCCTCCGCTCACTACCGCTACCGCAGCTGCGCTCTGACCCTGCAGCCTGCCGGTCGCCTCTCCAGCATCTCTTCCCATGACTCGGGTTTTGTTTCCCAGCATGCCTTCCAATCTGCGACTCCCTCGCCCATGCCCCTGGATGCGGTAAGTGTGAAGTGGCACAGCTGTAACTGGTGCCGTCTGTCTCCCCCTGGTGTTGGCAGAGCAGCCCTGTGTAGTCTGTGTGCTGTCGGCTTGTACCTGCATCTCGTTTTCATAGTCATGCAAGGAGTGAATGGTCGTCATGGTTGTGTGTGTTGTGGGTGGAATCATATCTGCTTACCCCATATCAGTGTAATCTTTTCAGTAGTTTTTGTTCTTGACTTGTCTCTTCTGTTGGACATTTCTGAAGCTCACCATTTGTGTTTGTCCTCCTTTTGTTTGGGGTGTGTTATGTGTGAATGTTCAGCTGTCAGCTGGATTCAGTCCACATGGTCTGGGCGATCCATCACACCGTCCAGGGACCGACCATACCGAGCCCCTTCCACATTTCCCCACCCTTGCCCCTTCCTCCTCCCCGAACTCCACCTCCTCATGGGCGTGGCCTCAGCCCTGTCCCCCCCTCGTTCCTGCCTGTTCACCCTACTTCACTCTGGGCCCTGGTATGATCCCATCCTCCAGAGTTCCCAGTTGGAAGGTTTGTTGCCCGTACTTGGCCTTTGAAAAAATGAAAGGGTGGATTAATTAGATTTTACACTGATTACAGAGATCATACATGTTTCAGTTTAACACGCCATACAGCCGTATGATCTGTGCAGGTCAGATAAAATAGCTTCACTAAAAGCCACAGCAGCAATGACAAGCCTTTTGTCACCTGTGTAATTCCTCCACTATCTCTGAAAAACATACAGTATAAGGAGTGCAGGAACAGGTGTAGACACTAAGTGCAAACGAAACAAACGAAACGGTCTGTGTGCATGATCACACGAGATTGTTTGTATGTTGATGTAAATGTAGATTGTGTAAATGTCTCTAGACTGTATATATGACTTTTACATGTTGTATATATGATGTATGTCAGTTTTTTACTATATGTACTTATTTATAGGACTGGGCCAAACCGGGACCCTACGATCAGCCCTTGGTTAACACCCTAAGACACCCTAAGACACACAAACAAAGTTGTCAACAAGCGGAAGTAATCAAACCCATGTCACAGAATGGAAGGGTCATGTCAAGAAGTGTCAGCACACCGAGCACAGCCAGGGTGAGCTGCACACACACACACACACACACACACACACACACACACACACACACACACACACGTACACAATGCGCTCTAAACATATATGTGTTTGTGTGTGCGTGCGTGTGCGTGTGTGTGTGCGTGCGTGCGTGTGCGTGTGCGCCTGCATGCTTTCTGCCCAGGAGGAGGCTGACCCTGATGTGGAGTTGCCCTCCAGGCTGCCCCTCTCTCTACTCCTGACTCCACTAACACCCCCGGCCTCTAGCTGGGGCTCCAGTGGGTACAGCAGCAAGAGTGCAACACCCACCTGTTCTGGGGATACCACCCCCTCCAAGGGTAAGTGTGGTGTGTTAGGATGGGGTTGAACTGAGGGCGTGTCTGTTGTGGGGTAGGAGGCAGGTCTTACACAATAAGAAATTAAGTGGACAGCGTTTAAACATGATTATTGAAGTATGCGTGTTTTACACACTCAAAACTCAACATGAAAGACAACATGAAGGAACACGTGACGTATGACAGTTCTGTTGTTAAAACCAAGTTACGACACACTCAGATTAGCAACACTCTCTTTTTTTTCCACAAAAATATTTATTGAATTTTTGTGTTTTTACAAAAAATAACACAACAATACAAAAACGTCCCCCCATCCCTGCCACAGTCTCAGTAACACTAAGGAGCCCCGACACGAATATGCGACATGTTTATGTAGCTACACTCTCTCAGGTGTGGCAGTTGGTGTAGTTATGTGCCCAGGTCAAGCAACGACAGCAGTCTAAGTGATGCCATGTTCAGGCTTAAAGGTCTGTCAGTTTATTAAATAATTTATATGCTATCACTGTCTGCCACTGAAATTGGCATTAATAGAGACTGAATTTATGGATTACAATAGTGAAGAAACATTCCGCAGAGGCACACTGATGAACATGATGTGTTTTAATATAGAATCTAATCAAAAATCAGAGAAGGGTGTCAGACTCCTCCAGAGAAGGGTGTCAGATGTCAGACTCCTCCAGAGAAGGGTGTCAGACTCCTCCAGAGAAGGGTGTCAGACTCCTCCAGAGAAGGGTATAAGATGTCAGACTCCTCCAGAGAAGGGTGTCAGATGTCAGACTCCTCCAGAGAAGGGTGTAAGATGTCAGACTCCTCCAGAGAAGGGTGTCAGATGTCAGACTCGCGAGCGACTGTTGACACAATGATGGTCCTGAAGTGACGTGCTCAGGTGTTCCCTGTGAAGACAGAGTTAAAGAAACACTATAATAATAAAAATAAATAAAGTGCGTGAGTTAGATCATGGTAACCATGGAAATGAGAATGTTCAGTTTAGGCCATTTTGCTTTTCAGATGGGGACTACTTCTCTGTTGGGCAGGAGCAAGAAGTGGAGGCGCAGAGTTTGGTGAAGTCCTCCGCTGTCCCATATGGCAATGGGGCCGGTCAGGCCTGCCACAGGATGCTGGAGGGTTGCTGGCCAGCCTCCATGCCGGGGCCTGCCATCCTCACCCCGGGGGTGGCCACCATTCGCCGCACACCCTCCACTAAGCCGTCCATGCGCAGGAGCCTCGGAGCAAGAGGCCCCATACCTCTCAAAATGTCCGTAATTCCTGTGAAGACGCCATCTGTGCCCTGTCAGGCTGGAGAGAAGGGCGGGTCACTGACCCCCATAACTTCTGTGACCTCAGTGACCCCTGTGGGCCCCCTGACTGAAGAGGTTCCATGGAATAGACAGGTGTCCACAGCCTGCTCTGGGTATGACAGTTTCAAAGGGCTGCTGGAGGGGGTGGGGCCTATCACTGCCCAAGGAGACGGCGTGCTCGCTGCAATTCGCCAGGGAGTCCGACTGAGGAAGACTGTGACCAATGACAGGTCAGCACCACGCATTGTGTAACGCTGCCAGCACTGTGGACTTCATGATGGTCAGTTCTCTCTTCACATGTATTAGGTATATATATTTTATGTTACTGTTCAGTGTTTCTTTTCAATTTTCCCATCCTAATCTGTAGTCAGAGGTGCTAAACCTTTTCAGTTCTTTTTTATTAATTGTTTTTTTTTGCGCTGAAATATAGCGTAAATTTTTATTTTTACTATTTTAGAATGTTGGCTAATTCAGTAACATAACGCTTAGCATTTCAAAGGTAAAGACAGACAGTAAAAAACGTGAAGTGTAAGAACTTGTCTGTGGAAACATGCTGATTTGTGTTTACTTTGAAAAACCTACAGGTGGTTCTGCATCTTTATGTGTTGCAAAGTTATTTTAGTTTGTCCGTGTTTTGTTTTTAAATGCATTGTACCACATACAATAAACTTATGGGAATTTCATGTGAAATGTATTGGGAACAAAAAGGTATTTCTTGACATTGTTGTAAAAATTGTGTATGTTGTATTGTATATCTGCCTTTATTTAAAATTTATCAGAACCAAACTGTTTGTTTCAAGCTCTCAAACTGCAGTTACTTCTCTCTCCAGTGTGAATGTTACATGGGAATTACAATATTTCAGTTTATCTTCACTCTTTTATGGGTGTCACATTTTTACTTTACAGCATAAGTTTTCGGTGAGCGGTGAAATGTCTCCCATCATGTGAAAACTATTTACATTTTAGCTGTGCAGACCCAAACCTTTGGGTTCCGTGTAATTCTTGGCCTGATTACTTACTATAATCTTTCACTGGGAAAGCCTTTCTTACTCTGCACAGGTGAAGTGGTGTTTTGAATGTAAAAGACGATGGTAGATTTTAGTGAGCACAGGAAGACTTTGATGCATGGGATGAGGAGTGTTTCGCTTTCCACCTGAACACAACTCCGGAGTTAGAGAGGAGTTTGGAGAGAAAAAACCGCGGTGTCTCGTGAACTCCTGTGTTGAGGGTTTCACTGCAGCTTGTCACTATTGAACTGATGCCTCACACACACTCACACCCCCTGCCTGTAAACTTGCCTTCCAACATTTCTTTTTTATGAGCCAGTGATCCCAGGGGTCATGGTCGATATTTGCTTTGTCACTGCCAAAGAAACACATTTCCTGTCATTTTCTACATCAGACCTATTAGCTATGATTGTTTGCACAGGAATATCCAAGCAACGCATTAAGAAAATAAACTGTATTATTACCGGCATTTAATCAGGGTAAATGACCAAAAACAGACATCAGATGTTTTACTGTACATGTTTTAACAGAATAGTTTTTTGGGCTGTAAATATTAAATGCAACATGTCTGTAGACAGGATTATTTGAACAGGTGAATTTGGCCTTAACTGTAGCTTGTAGAGATGTAACGTGGGGTCAGCAGGACAGCCCTGCTAACGGGGAGCACCGACAATCAGCACTCTCAAACGTCTGTGTGTTTCTGCAGTTTGCTTTCAGTCCAGACTCCGCGTGACATTTCCTTACCCTCTGTCCATACCTGTCTGTACAGACTCTCACACGCTTTGGCCCGATGCCTTGACTGGCAGTGTCTGCCTGTCAGCGTCATCTGTGCATCTCAGATGCTGTCATGTGTTCACGTCTGTGTGATATAATACTGTGGTTTCGTCTATTAAAAATGTTACAAAAATCACATTCTCTGGCCGTCTCATTTGGCTTGGTGACTTTATTTATGAAGCATTCGACCGGCCAGGAGACACAAACTACAGGCTTGAAGCAGTGAAGTGTGCTTCCTCATATACAAGGTTTGTATTATTTTCAGAAAACCATATAATTTGCTCCACATATAACTGCATGCTGTATTTAGAAAAAGGTTATGTTACATTTTACAAACAAATATCTAGAAGCACGAACACTACCTGGAACCATGCCCTACTCATACAACAACAGCCTGCATGCTACTTTTTCTCATGTGTTTCTGCAAGGTGGTTGGTGGCTAAATGGGTAGGATATCAGGCTGGGATGTGAAAGTGTCCCAGCTAAGATCCCATACCAGCCACCAGGTGCGTCCCTAAGCAAGACAGCCCTCACTCCCTGAGTAAGGGCTGCCCACTGATCCCCCCTGGAGATGGGCTCAAATGCACAGAACCTGAGTTGCTGTAACAGGTATGTGCCATTTGTAAGTCACTTTGGACAAATTTGTCTGGTAAATGTAATGCGTTCGTTTTACTGCGTGAAAACAAACGTTATTTGCAACATTGGCGATGCAAAGAACTTCTGACCCTAAATAATAATGGGCGCCTCTAATCGTAACATTAAGGCTAGTAGTATTATGGTCTTATAATCACACATAAACATTTAGTCACAAAACATACGGAGAATTAGCAGTTGAAAATCACAAACATAACCGGATATGTTTTGTTTGTTAAAATATATAAATTAATATACTTGTAAAATAAAAAACATACTTTCTAAAAATATGTAGTGAATAACGTGCGCTTTTACTTTGACGTGTACGGTTCGCGTGGGATTATGGGAGCGGCGAGAGCCACGTGGGGACGCGCTTACAGTGTGTGCTGCACGTTAATAATGGCAGATCTGAAACTCATTGGTAAGAGTGTCTCAGCCTCACTCGGAGCTGACCTAAATAATCGGTTTATATGCAGGAAATTATTTAAACTAACCAGTTTTTTGGAAATATCTGACATTACTATGGGTTTAGTTTAAGAGTTGGCACCGCCCTGCAGAACCATGCAGTGTTCTGTACTGTACACTGGTGAACTGGCGACTTCAGTAGACATTTCCTGAAAAGTACTGACGTTTGTCCCCCTTCCCCAGATATCGGTATAAACTTGACAGATCCCATGTTTCGTGGAATCTACAGAGGATCTCAGAAACACCCAGGTCGGTGTTTATCTGGGTAAATTTAACCCATGTGAGTTGTGTGTTGATTTCCAGAAGGTGTGAAGCATGCATGATCTATTCTGACCTAGATCACACCCGGTGACATGTGCACACGTTGTGTGTGTTGGACCTGTCAGCTGATAATGGCACCAAATATTTAACATGCCAGTGAAATATAAGCCAGAAACAGCCCGAACTGTCGCTGCATAAACGTCGTGTGCATCAGTGTGATATAAGTTAGCTTTGTGTTCCTCTCCTGTACTGCAGATGACTTTGAGCAGGTTGTTGGCAGAGCCATCGGGGTTGGTGTTCAGAAGGTGCGTGTGTGACTATAACCGTATACATGGCACTTCACGTCCATCACTGAAGCATCTCAGTACCTGCTCTGAGACCTTCTCGTACTTTAAAACAATTTTACAGTTTATGATCACTGGAGGAAGTCTTGATGACAGCAAAGAAGCTCTGAAATTAGCAGGAACTCGAGGTAATGAAGTCTTGTTTAATCTAAATGTGATCTGGGGCAATTCTAGAGACCCCTGAGGCGCGAGGCAAAATGCTTCAAGCAGATTTCTGCAGATTGGTTGCTGCCATATGCAATCGACTGCCCTCAAAGGCCCCCTCCCAGCTGGGGGCCCCAGATCATGGCCTGCCTTCCCTGTCCTGTCACAGCGCCTCTGAATCTGATAGTGTTAAGACTAAATGTGTCTTCTACTGAACGCTAACGTTGTGCTCTGTCATTCATTTTAATGTTTTATCTGTCCACCTGACATGGTGCTGTCAGTTGCAGATATGCAGAAGAGACGCGTGTATCGTAGTTGTGTTGTTAAAGCTTATTAGAGACTCCTAATGCCTTGTGTCTGCCTTGCACTAGCTGAACCCATGGCAGCTAAATATTGCATTTTGGATTCCATGTGAACTATAACGGTGACAGTGTGAGTGGCTGGTGACCCGTCTGCCTCTCACGCTTGCACTATTTGGACAGACGAATTCTACAGCACAGTGGGCTGTCATCCGACCCGCTGCGGCGAGTTTGAACACAACGGGCCAGACAAGTACCTGTCGGCTCTGAAGACATTGGCTGAAGCAGGGAAGGGAAAGGTGGTGGCCATCGGGGAGTGTGGTCTGGGTAGGGGCGCCGTCTCACACGCACGCGCACACACACACACACACACACACGTTTACATTACACAAGTCGGAAACCACAGTGCCGGTAACGTTCCCTCCAGAGTGCCACTGCGTAGGGGAAATGGGCTGAGTTCTACTCGTTTTATGTTTTCCATACTATATTTGTAACTTTAATTGCCTTTTTAATGTAGGTGTGGTGGAAGTTTTGTACAGTTTTGTTACTTTTAAACTGGTGACATTTAACCCATCTGTATTATTACACAGACATCAGAACACCTCTACACCATTTGCATTTTTCTCTGCAGATTTTGACAGACTGGAATTTTGTCCTAAGGAGACTCAGCTTTTGTGAGTACACAGTTGTTACTTCTTGAAATTATTCATAGGTAGAGCACAGTTATCTCTATTCTGTCAAACCCAACATGGTAGTACAGAATGATCATTTGCGATCAGGTTGACAGGAATGGTTTCATGTCAGTGATGCTTTGTTTGAAGTTTTTGTGCAATTTTAAAATTAAATAAGACAACACGGTATAATTCACTGTCTTTTTTTGGTCTTTTAAAGATATTTTGAGAAGCAATTTGACTTGGCTGAAGAAACCAAACTTCCCATGTTCCTTCACTGCAGAAACTCCCATAAGGAATTTCTAGGTAGGCTGTATGTGCAATGCTCAGTTCTTCTCACCTCCAGTTACCATGGCTACAAGCTTCCTGTAAACCTCTCCTCATTGTTATATTTGCAGACATTGTGAAAAGAAACAGAGAGAGATTTGCTGGGGGGGTGGTAAGTTCAGCCACCCAGCAGAACCCTCTGCACTGCAAGTCAGTTTGAACTGTGCTGCATGCCTGGGATGGTACACACCGCGTGCCCCGAGGGGTACACGCTCCATACTGTTGTACTTACACAATCCGTACTCCTTGTGGTACATGCTCCATAGGTATATGGTGTTTGCTGTTATAGGTTCATTCCTTTGATGGAAGCAAGGAAGATGCAGCTGCGGTCATCGACTTGGATCTCTATATAGGTATCAATGGCTGGTGAGTGCTCTTCAAACTAGGGCTGTTTACTATGACTGTAATGTTGGAAAATGTCATTTATACTAATGTTGTCATTTTAATGTAGTTCTTTCAAATAAAACAAAAATTTTCATTTTATTTAGTTCATTAAAAACAGAAGCAAACCTCGAGGTTATGAAGTCCATCCCAACTGAAAGGCTGATGATTGAGACCGGTACAGCCATAGTGCTGGTGTATGAGCACACCACATAATGTTTACTAAACTGCACGGTTTTTCAACTGTAACTGTGTTAACATTTAACAAATGATTAACTGATTATGTACTAGAATGTATTTAATGTTTTTATGTTGAAACTATTAAGTGAACGTTCAGTGTTTAACATCAGCATCAGTAAAATGTTAGAAATAACAGACTGGGTCGAATACGTAAATAAGGCCTTATCTGTGTTCATTACATGGCAGGAGTAGGTGCTGTTTTACCCACTGTGTTCTCGTGTTTGTGACAGACGCTCCGTGGTGTGGGGTGAAGAACACACACGCAGGGTCCAAGTTCATTAGGACCACCTTTCCCACGAAGAAGAAGTGGGAGGCGGATCATTGTCTGAAGGACAGGAATGAGCCCTGTCATATCATGTATGTCATCAGTCACCTGAGCACTTACACCAGCTGTACCTGTAGACGCAGCACCATCAGTCACCTGAGCACCATCAGTCACC
>JABJVR010000039.1:2204904-2216105 GCA_025773905.1 Chitala chitala | reverse complement strand
GTAGAGGCAGAGGACCTGAGGTTCTCTGTGTAGGCAGTGTGGACATGAGGACCTGAGGTTCTCTGTGTAGGCAGTGTAGAGGCAGAGGACCTGAGGTTCTCTGTGTAGGCAGTGTGGACATGAGGACCTGAGGTTCTCTGTGTAGGCAGTGTAGAGGCAGAGGACCTGAGGTTCTCTGTGTAGGCAGTGTGGACATGAGGACCTGAGGTTCGCTGCCTGAGGTCCTGTGTGTAGAGTGTGGATTTCAGCTGTGCAGCCTGCAGTTCTGAGCTGACACCCTTCTGTGTGTTGGCTGGCAGGCTGCTCTAAGCTCAGTGTAAGCTCCATGTCTGCTGGAGAGCACTGTGTTCTTGTTCCTCTGCTAACTTTGACTGTAAAGTGCCTGAAGCGCTTGTGAGGATGGATGAATGTTTGTACCTCTCTGCTTGCCTTACTACTGCAAGAGATATGAGAAAACAGCACAATTTAATATGATTTTCAAGACCGTTTTCACCTTCACAGTTAAGTGTAGCAACATCCTTTGACTTTTTTTTTTTTTTTTTTTTTCCCCCCTTTTCAGAGAAACTTGAAGTAGCACCCCCCTCTGCTGCCCAGCTGAGATATGGTAAGTGTAGGCCAGGTGCCCCCACAAACTTGCTTAACCAGCTGGTGTGTTTGTTGATAAGGGCCAGAAATGTGTTTCCTATTGGTGTGGCAGGCCATGTGTGACTGACTCCACAGAAACATGATGTCACAGAGCTCTGTGAACTGTCCCTCACCGTGTGCCTGAAACACTCAGGAAAACCAGTACAGTAACTGGTATAAGGGGTTAAACCAGTCAGTGGCTGATGGCTGAGGACGTAGTCCACCTGCCCTGCGCTGGGTCTGCCATATTAGGTGACATAATTAGGTGACTTGGATCTGCGTTGTTTCCATGCTGAACTGACAAGATTCTCTGGGATTTATTTGTATTTTCAGTACTTCTGCATAACGCAATTCCCTTCGTTGGATTTGGTTTCCTAGACAACGCCATCATGATAGCTGCAGTAAGATGACTTTTCACTCCTGTCATTTTCAGTGTTGTGAGACCTATATAATGTTGTCCACGCAAGGCAGAAATCATGCTTAAATTAATTTTTATTCAGTTATATTGGATCTGTGATCCCCCTTTAATGGAATTGTTGCATTAAATATAATAACCAGCGCTAATGTACACAGGTGAAATAGCTCCTGTTTAATTTACTGAACACTGTATGGGCTAGTTTACCTGGTGCAGCAGAGTAAAGTCAGCAGAGTGTGCAGCTGCAGTGACCGTGCTCCCGTGTGTGGGGTGACCGTGCTCCCGTGTGTGGGGTGACCGTGCTCCCGTGTGTGGGGTGACCGTGTTCTGTTTCTTTCCAGGGGACACAGATTGAGCTGTCCATCGGAGTGGTGTTTGGCATATCCACCATGGCAGGTTTGTATGAAAACACGGGTGTGGCGGGCACGGGTGGGATGGGCAGCTGGCGTCGCGGGTCTGGGCTGCCTGCGGGAACATGACCAGTTAGCGGTGCTATTACCTCACCGTTGTGCTGACGGTGCTCTGCTGTTATGAGCAGCCCCCACATCTGGACCGGATCTCTGGTGCTGTGCAGGACATCACACCTACAACCTCCTGCTTGTGTGACATAAGTGAACCCACACAGTGCTGGCGTGTGAACAGAGAGTCCACACTGCGTTAAGGCACGTGTTCACATTTTATCTGTGGAGAAAATGGCCCAGCAGACTTCCTGGGCAGAAGAAGCTGGTTAATGTAATGAAGTAATGTAATTTTTTTTTTGTTTTTTTAAATACAGCCCACATCGCTGTGTTTTGACAGCACTCAGTTGTGCTCAGTAGGCCTGCTTTTTGGTGTGGTAGTGTGTCCGTTACTCATTTTATTTCTGAACACACTGTCAGTGCACAGGAATGCTCTGGTGCCCTCTGGAAGGTCTGGGGTTGAGCCATCCAGAGACCTCCCAGCAGGCCTCACACGTCCTCAAGTGTCATCTAAAGGTCATTTGTGTTCCACAGCTGCTGCTCTTGGAAACCTGGTGTCTGATCTGGCAGGACTTGGGTAAGTATGTCGCCCCTGGGGGTTTACACACGTTCTGCCTGTCTTTGCTTTATGTCTCCTTGTTTCCCTGCTCAGACAGCAGCAGGCTTGTTCACCGCGGTTGCCCTGTTGGCCAGGCGCCTGCCGTGGGCGAGCCCCTATTAGGGTTTGGCTGACACCTCCCAGTAGGGGCGTCAACGTTATCTGGTCTGCTGGTCTATGTAGAGTTAACCTCTACACCAAAAATACACACCCAAGTTTATAATGGGAACTTCATGTAATTGTGGGCTAACTGGCTTGTTCAACAGATGGAGTTGGTATTAAACAGTATAGTGCAGTATAGTTCAAACTGTTTAAGATGGTCTTTATCTCTGAGGGTTCCTGTTGTGTAACTTCATGGCTAGACATTTTTTGTTCCTCAAACTCACAGCGTTCTGTAGACAGTCAGCCCAAGGTGCGTTCAATTAGCATCAAGCTAACGAGCACCACGTAACTGATCAAACCATGTGGCAGAGCCAGCCCTGTGTCTAGTTCCCTGTGCCCGTTTTCCTTGGCGGTGTTCAGTGACCCAGCATTGTGTTCAGTCTCGCAGGCTACGTTGAGGCCTTGGCCTACAGACTGGGCATGCAGATCCCGGACCTGACGCCCAAGCAGGCTGATATGTGGCAGACAAGAGTCAGCTCCCACATGGTGAGTCTGCGCCGCTGCCGAGAGTCAGCTCCCGCGCGGCGAGTCTGCGCCGCCGCTGCCAAGAGTCGGCTCCCAGTAGTAGAATAACTTCTGCTGGCGGTTAGAGCCGCACATGATCTCACTTAGGAACTTGTAAAGGTGCTTTGGCTGGGTTTTCACTTCTGACCACCTCGTGTTTATCGCTGAAGCCGTACGTGACGTTGCCATGTGTTCTCCACCAGGGAAAAGCCATCGGGGTCACGATTGGCTGTCTCTTGGGCATGTTCCCGCTGCTCTTACTGACTGACAGTGAGGAGGAAGAGGAGAAGACAGCCACAGCCAAGACCTCGTAATCCAAAAGTAACGGGATGGTTTCCTCCAACTGAGGATAGCGGTTTACTTAGTTTGATTGTGCCGTTTGTTACTGTGCTGTTGTGAGAAGTTACTGTTGAAAGAATGTGATGAAGTGTGCTCAGTCATGGCTCCAGGTGAACCTGTTTAGGCATGAAGTACAGTGTGACCTGCGCCTGGTCTACAGGTTTGGAGAGGTGACATCCGCTCCTGCCATCTGCTTTCTAAAAGCCCTCCCTGTGTGTGACTGTGCTGCTGAGCTGGGACAGGAAGAGGAGCTGCTGGTGTGTGATCACCCTGCAGGAATACAGAAGCAGGAGATGATGTCGCTTCCTGCATGGTCCTCTGGGAGTGCATCTGAACCGACTTAGTACAAAGGTCCAGTTCCATAACACAGTGGGCACGTGTGTTTGTGGTCCTTAGTTGTTACTATGACAGAACAACAAACTGCTGGAAATTCTTTATCTAGTGGCGGTGTGCTCTTGTCTTATTAAGGGACAAAATGTAATCGAATGGTTTTGTTTTTCATTAAATTTTAAAACGTAGTGTTCAATTTTCCTATTTTGGGAATGTGTCTACTTAAAGCACAATACTTCTGTTTGTTGTGATTATATCTAATGAGAACAATCCTGTCTGGGTGGCTGGTGCTCTGGGGAGGTGGGATACTACACAATTCATTAAGTGAGCAGCACGATTGACTTTTCTCATAATTATTTTGCGGGGAGGCGACTGGCTCAGGTGTGTGCATGCAGTGTCCACACTGATCTTCTGTTTTGTGGACGTACGGGACGTGTGGGCTGTGGTCCTAATGAACAAAGTGTAGCAGTTTTAACATAATTTTATATACTTGTGTATAATGACCATAACAATTGGCTGTCAGTTTTATTGTAAATGGGATTTTTTTTCAAGATTAAAAATACTCAAATCTAAATTTACAGTAGTTTTGACGTGAAGCATAATGGTCCAGCCCTTTTCGCATGTGTTACCTGCGACCGTGCGACGTGCGACCTGCGACCGTGTGACCTGCGACCGTGTGACCTGCGACCGTGCGACCTGCTGGCAACAAATATTGTGTTGATTTCTCCTGTTAACTGCAGTTATTAAGAGAAACGTTTTGCTTTCACTGCTCTTCAGACAATGTTGTTGGACTCCGTTTCAGAAACGCCGACCTGCACTCTTTATGGGTGAATAGCACAAAGTGGACGGGGGGGGGTGCTGTCAGCATTTTAAAAGTCAGTGTCAGGGTAATGTGTGGTTATAGTAATTCTTATGTGATTAAATGAAAGGAGTCAGTGATGCTAGCGGAGCAACGTTCGCAGCCGCGGCACTGGAATGCCTTTGCACTGAAGCTAGCATGCAGCATGGCCTCCCTCATCTGCTCGCTGGGCTGCCGCTGTTTCTCTTCGTGTGATTTATATCTCTATGTAAAAGAGTACGACTAAATAAAGTACTTTTTATACATGAACCCTGGAATATTTTTGCGACTTTTTGAACTTTATTCCACATTTTAGGTTGACGTTCTGTAACCTGTGGCCTCTTGAGAAGGATGAGAGTGTAGAAATGTTAAAATACATTTCACATGTTGCAAAAATTCACCACAAGGTCCTTCCAAACAGCCTTGTCTGTGATGCCACTCTGACACTTTTGACAGAATGCTGACGTGGAAATTATCCTTTTTCAATTTCACATATATGAAATTATTTTTCTTATGGCATGCTTTTGCTGTTTTTTCAGAATAATTTGCACTCATTTCTACATGGGACTATTAGTTTTGGAGTAATTTGAGTTAAGGTACAACAGCAGCTTTTCTTCCAGAGCTGCTTCTTTTGTATGAGCTTTATAAGTGTTCAGTGAGAGAAATGACTGGAAAAACTACTGGTATGGAAATGTTGTGATTGTCGAGCTGTCCCTGTCACGTCACGTTAGCCGTAATTTGTGTCTCCTGCTTTTCACTGATGTAGAGAACTTCAGAACATCAGTGCTGTGCATTAATACAGTCCATTACAGAAGATAATGTGGGTCTTTGTAACTGCAGCACTGAGGCTAGATTAAACATAATCCAGTTAATTATTCTGTGTGTGTGATGTCTGTTTACACAAGGTGAACGCCCGAGAGCTTCTGCAGGGCGCGTTCTGTTTCAGTTCATCCTCTTCAAATCTGCAAACTTCAAAAAAGTAGAACTGCTGCTAGTGACAAAGCTTTTTTGTTTTGCCTGGAAAGTCAACTACTTTGGGACGTTGCACCCTTCATTAACATTAAAGATTTCTGTACATAAAATAAACGAATTGAAAATTTTACATATTAAAATTCTTGTTGTCAGAGCTGGACTTGACCAATTTAGTGCCTTAGGCAAGATAGATAAAACAAATTGATAACAATACAAGATATGAATGATTAACCTTATACACAGTTGCTTTCCTTTTTAATGTAAAGGTACTTTTTATATCTTTGCTCAAATTAGGGGTCTATGGAGGGTTTAAAAATGTGTGTGATAAAGAGTTATGACATGCAGTTTTGTTTCTTTGGGGATTAGTAAATACTGCAGATCTCTGGATAACTGAAGCATGCAGCGACGTGTGTTTCCACCTGCTGGTCATGCACAGAATTGCACCTTTTGACCACGTGTTGCTGTCTGAGCTCACGAGCGGTGACGTAGCGCGAGCCTACGTTCAAAGATGGCTGCGCCCGAGTATCGCCGAAAGTCACGTTAAATTGCTCTTCAGTTTGAAATGGTGTGTATATTTTCACCTTTATTCGCCTTTTCCCCCGTTACTTATGCTATTAAGGCTTAAATGAAGAACAAAACGCGAAGTAAAAACTTGTGGTGCACGTGACAAAACACGCCCTCGCGCTCCTGACTACATGTGCACATTGCTAATTTACTGCTGTCGTTTGGTTCGCCTCTGTTACGTCTAAAGTCGATAGCATGAAATGGGTCATGAAGAAGTGTTTTAACACTTAAAATCCTGGATGGTTGATAATGTAACGTGGAAACGTCTGCTAGTTCAGGCAAACTAAGAATGTTTTCGATAGATGTTGATTCTGTTGCTGTTTTTTTTTCCAGGTCTGACAGGTCTGACAAACGTATATAACGTTGTATCATTATTGTGATGTCGTAGAAACATGTGAAAATGGCAGAAGTGTTAAACTTAAATGACGAAGTGGTAAAGATGCGGAAGGAGGTAAAGAAGGTGAGAGCGCTGATTATTCGGAAATTGATCAGGCAGATCTCTGGCCTTAAGAAGAAAAAGGGCAAAGAGGGTGAGCAGGAGAAGAACCAGCGGCGGGCTGCCAGGTTAGTGGAGGAAGTCAACCAGATGAAGGGTTTAAAACCAGACTACATCACAAAGATAGCTCTGCAGAAGCATCTGAACTTTGAAAAAATCTGCAAAGACCCCAAGGCCACCCTGCTGGATCGGGCAACTGTGCGGATCGCAACTCATCCACAGATCAGCAAGAGGATTGTTGAGTTGAAGACAGCTGTGAAAGCTTTCAAGGATGAACGTCAAAGACCCACTGGAACACAGAAGAAGCAGGCCCCAGCGAAGCCTGCTGAAAGCCCTGACGAACCCAGTGACTTAATGACAAGGAAAGAGGATGGAGCAGAAGGTAAAGATGTAAAAGATGAACTAGCCAGCACCTTGACCACTGCTATAGAACACAAGACTCCCAAAAGGGAACATTCAGGGTGTTTGGAGGGCAGTAAAGACCTGGGTCCTGCTGAAAGAGGTTTAGAACTTCTCAGCAATGAAGACAGTTCAGTTGCAGTGAACACTTCCCAAACGGTCAGTAAAAACGACAAAGTACTTTTTAATGTAAGCAAGAACCAAGCCTTTGGGGAAAAGGAGACTGTGACACTTTCTCAAGAGCAGGTGAAGATGGCAATGCATGAGGAGCAAAGTGACCTCGACTCAGCTGAGGAGGTGGAGGACCGGGAGTACTTTGATGACAGCACAGAGGAGCGCTTCCACAAGCAGTCATCTTATTCTGAAAACAGTGATGACGATGATGATTTTTTCCTCGGCAAAGTCAAAAAATTTAAGAAGAAACGTCACTCAGTCTCAGGTGAGGCAAAGACAATTCCGACACTGGCAGGTAAAGTGGCACTGGAGAAGAAAGCAGGAGATGAGCAGAAGGTCAGGAGGGAAGCCGAGGCATCGAAGCTAGAGACGGTCTTCTGCAAGAGTCTGTCAGCCTCTGCAGGAGCTTCTGTCAGGGGTCAGAAGGGACCTACAGGAGCGTGGAGAAAGAAGACCACGCCAGCATTTCACAGAAACCCTGTCAAACCAGCGAGTTCAGTCAGCAGAAATAACGTCACAATCAGCCATCGATCTCAGCAGAAGACGTCGCACTTTGGCAGCCAGGCCAGAGATCACATCAGGAAAGTTCCTGATCTTTCCCAGAAGGCACAGCAAACTCTCCATCCTTCATGGGAGGCAAGCAGGAGGCGGAAGGAGCAGCAAGCGCACGTCACTGCCTTCCAAGGGAAGAAGATCAGATTCGATGATGACTAGTGCTGCATGTAGGGGAAAAAGGTCCTGTGAAATGTAATGGAACGTTTATACATACATGCTCACTCACTCCCTGTAGGTAACACTGTGACATGTTACCAAGATTATAAATATAATGGAATATTGGTCTGATTGACTACACTGTTTTATATAAATTTGTGAATCATCACTTTTGTATTTTGAGGACTTATTTTAAACTTGTTTTTCATAAATATTACATGTGAACAGTTTGAGAACGTTTCAACTGAGCTGTTTTTCTAATTATATAAATTCATTTTGCAGTAATTATGGTAGAAGATAAATTGAAAACCCTGAAATGCTTAAACTTCATTTTCATTGAACTGACAACTTAGTGGCTGAATTTTCTAATCATGCCAAGGAAACACATTTAAAAACTTTGCAGAATTGTTTATAGTAAGAAGTTTCAAAACTTGGGAAATTTTTATTGGGGTATGATATTCGCTGTGTTAAAATAAAATGTAGCTACATGCAAGTGTTTTCATTCTGTAGCAGGTTAAGGCACAAAGAAAGGAAAAGCATTTTATAGATCTCTACACATGAACTTTTGAATACAGAATATTTCAAATTTTCAACATGTGACGGTCTGTTCAAGAGTGTGTGTGTGTGTAGCTGTAGGCTGTCTTCTGAAAATAAGTGTTTTAGCATATAAATTGATGTCATTTGATGCAAAATACGATCTTGTTTACTGCCATTACAAAGCATTACACGTGGGTAAAATCTAACCACTGTGATGTGGGCCATTAAACAGTGGGGCTGCTTTGGGGCGGCGGCCTGGTCAGTGCGATTCTGATAAGTGCTAAATATGGTATAATTCCTTTCCACAAGTTCACGAGAGGTGTGACTGTCGTGTCGGGCTAGCTGCGGATCTACAACCCGGAGCCTGCCACATACGTGATGCATGTGGTCGTAAGTCCACGAACAGCGATGCTGCAAGTCCGAGGCCATTCGCGGCCGGGTCTTTGTGTGGTAAATACAGCGTGACCGCAGTAGTTCTGAACAGGAGAGTGTTAGAAAAATGTTATATTCACCTGGAATGAGAAAATCGTTATGGAAACTACACCTGGGTGGCTCTTTGCAGGACGCTTTACTTTTATAGTATTTGATTTGATTACGTAGCCTTTTAATTGTAGAAGTAAGAGCGGTGTAGGTGTGTAAAGCATGCTGCGTAGCTTCATGGTGTCAAAACACAATGCACGCCTTTAAAAGTGCACAGTACTTTCCCACGCTTTAGCTATGATTTAACTACGCCATAATTACACAACATACACGCGAGATATAGAAGTGCACGTTACGCACTAAACAAAGCACAAGGCAGTCATGGTTTAATCACAGCACTTTAACTAGAGTAACTAGTTGCAACACGGACGTTCATGTTGTTACGTCGGCAAATAGGGTGCGCGCGCGCGCATGCGGCGTTTACGGTGCAGCGCAACAGAAGAAGCGTGAGATAATAGCAACGACCAACCTAAACTAGACATTAAAATCGCAATTAATTCGTTTAAAATTAAAACCGCAACTGTAAAAGCGCATGTGAAGCAGCCCAATTGTACACGTTACCGAACTCCTCAGCACCGTACACAAAACAAGGGAATCCCCACACTTATCCACCAATGGCTGTCGTCGCTGGCTGTTTAATATGGAAACGCGCTCTCTTTTCTTATTGGCCAGCTTCTTTTTTGTGACCCAAAGATATGGCTGCGTCATCGTGCGTATGCCGTGATTGGACCGCACGTTGTCGCATGGCGAGGACTAACCATGACAATTGGTGTTTAGAGCGGCCAATAGCATCGAATATGTAAATCTGTTTTGAAAAGTTTGCGGGAAATCTGAGTTTCGCGGGAGGGCCTTTCGCGCGTAAACTATATCCCTTCATTCATTGTCAGCTTCCTGGAGCCATTTTCGGCTAGCAAGAGTGGCTTGCTTCGGTTTTAAATCCTTTGCATCTGGGTTTCTCGTCGGTTAATATAGAACCAAAACTAGATGTATCGATAGATTAAACTCTTATGCAACGTTTGTTTTGAGTATTTTAGATTACAGGGTGCTGGGTTTTACGAAAATCGCCTGCAAAGTAAAGTAGGGACAAAGGGCACCCGAGCCTTTAAAGATGAGAAAAGGGATCTCATCAGCCACGGAGAAAGTGATAATAACAGGCGTCGGGGGCTCTGCCGTAGACAAAACTAACGTTTTAACAGCGCTGTCCGATCGCTTGAGTTCTAATTTTCCTACAGCTACCTATATACAGATCATCACCCCACCGTCCTCTTTCACACAGACCAGTAATGTCTGTGTGTCCGACCCTCCGACTGCCAGTTTGATGTACTCCACTCCTCACGGATCTACAAACGGATCAGGACAACGACCCGCACTGGGAAGACCTCCGGTAAATACGAATGTAATAAAAACACGGGCACACTGCATCTTGGCTGCCGTGACTCATGCGGGACACCGATATATACAGAATGCAACTTAGCTAACGGAAGGTCTCACCGACTTGGCAGAGCGCACACTTTTGCTGTAACTCGGGGTGTGAAACGTGCACCGGCCCGGGCAGCCAACACACGGTTCACCCCACACTAGTTTTAACACGGCTTTAATTTGGGACGGCTTGGGCTAACTTTTTAATGCTCCAGACCTAAATAGCGAGGGGGGGATCACACCCGGTTGTAAAAGGTCAATTCGCTTGCCTCGTAGCCACTTTGTTAGGGTGCTGCTCGGTCCCATAAACCCGTATCCGGGTCTCCGTGCGGGGCTGGCGCACAAGTGCGGCTCTAACGTGTGTGTGCCGAGAGTGTGGCGCTTGGCGAGCGCACGGAGTGATGTAGAACTGCTAGGCCCCGCGCTCGTGTTTTGGAGAGAGGGGGAGGAAGCGAGCTGCTGTCTGATGGCTGCCTAGCCTGCCAGCTAACACACCCGACCGCCTTCCCGAACCGAGGAGCCGCGCTGCTTTGCGCCCTTTCCCGGTTAAACGCGCAGCTCGCGTACACGCAGAATAATGCGTCCGTGTGGGAACTTCACGCAGAGCTGATCGTGGCTCTCAGGTCGCACCTGAACTTCCACACTGTGAGAACAACCAGTGCGTCGCCTGCTCTCCCAAGTAAAACTCGCAGCAGGGAAAGTTTCCGTCCGATGCCGTATTTGGTCAAATGTGGTGCAGAATTTTTGCAGTAGCTTGACTTCCCAAAGGAGCATTAATATTTAGTCTTAACTACCTCCTGTACACAAGTAGGGCACCTGGTGTAATACAGGCAATGCTCGAGGTGTTGTGCTGCTGTGAATACAGCCAGTTTCTCCTTTTTTCAGATTTCATTTCAGTCTTCCAAATGACACCGTGTGTGTTACATTGCAAACTCATGTCAAATGTCTGTAATGAATGTGCAGTGTGTTCGTTGTACTGTGAGCCTGCCACCCTAATGCCCACCACACTTTCCACATGCCACCCTAATGCCCACCACACTTTCCACATGCCACCCTAATGCCCACCACACTTTCCACATGCCACCTTAATGGCCCACCACACTGTTTCCACATGCCACCTTAATGGCCCACCACACTGTTTCCACATGCCACCTTAATGGCCCACCACACTGTTTCCACAT
>JABJVR010000039.1:2192960-2204804 GCA_025773905.1 Chitala chitala | reverse complement strand
GCCACCTTTGCAGTTCATGATTGACAGGTTTTGCTCTTCTCCTTTCCGTAAATGTCAGGCTATAGTACTGAGAATGTCTGATTTCTCTGAAGAAATGTGGTAAGGTCTGGTTCATCTGCTTTCATGCTGGCCGTTTCATAATGCAAGTGAGCCGGCCCAGGTACATCGCAGCACGAATTGTATGTGGGGTAGGAAATGCACATCTGATGTTTGTGGTACTTGTTTTATAGCTTTGCGATAAAGTCTGTGTGACTTGTTCAGATGAGTGAAGTAAGCCGTGTGGCGGGAGCAAGGCCTGGTTGAGTGTTTAAGTGCCACTGATGCCCACTCAGTTTTCCTGCTCTTGGCGTGTGGTAATACCGATGGTCATGCTGTTGCAGCTCTGCGTTTCCTTCACGACACGTCCAAGGTTGCATTTCCAAGCCTGGCTGCATCGTCACTCTGAATTGTGTAGCTAAAGAAGATGGCTTCCCTTAACCCCCACGGACTTGCTCAGCCCTTCGTTTTGCACACCGACAGAACCAGGCCTTAAATCGCATTTTTAAAATGGCAGCAGTGTTGTGCTTGTATGTTGGCTAATTGTGTAGGAGCTATTTCTTTATCTTGCATGTTAACTCTTGACCATCCACATTAAAAGCTTATTAAAAAAGAAATCAATGGGCTTAGCCGTTTCTGCACTACTGTGCACGACCCTAAGTGTGAAACTGTTTTCTGCAGGAGGCGGTATCCATATTGCACACAGGGCTTTGTTTGCAAATCCACACGTGGCTGTACAGAATGTGGAGTGTGCCCAGCACGTTGGTGTGTCTGTGTGGCAGAAGTGTTACAGTCCAGATTTGCTGCAGTGTTTTAACACGTGTCCAGTTAAGTGAACCCACCTCTGTGTGGTACCGTGTGTAAGAGCGGCTGTAGCTTGTCTGCTCATGTAATTGCTGCCGCTGTTTTCATTTGGTTTTTTTTTTTTTTTTTTTGTAAATGTATAATTTAGTTTGAGAGCTCAATATGTTTGGTAACTCCACAGTAAGGTTTTGTGGAAGCCATTTTGTTTTGGAGAAAGTGTTGTGTTGACCCTTCACAGCCCTCTGCCCCCTGTTGAACATGTCTGCAGTGGAGGAATGTGTCCAAGGCATTGAGCTATTGAATGTGGTGTCACATTCAGACTATTGTCAGATTGTATAGAGAGGATGATGTTTTGACATGTTTGTGTGGCTCCAGCCATTTTGAGAACTTTCCCAGTTGCTAGTGTAACTCTTGGGGTGTAATGGCTTCATGTGATCATGCTATACTTCAGGGAAGAAAAATTCTTGGTGTTCATGACTTCTTTGTTTAAAGCAAACTGGAATTAAAAACCTGGTTTGTATGAAAACGTTTGCTTAATGTAACTGCCTGCTGCTGAAGAGGAGGTGTGTACTGTCTAGTTTGGCTTCAGGTCTGGACATGGTAATGGCTTTATTTTTTTAAGGCATACATCACGAATGCATCACAGTGTTGCAGGGTGTTTGCCTCTGATATTTTCAACAGGAAGGGGTGGTTTAAGTCCAGCAGGTAGTGAAGATGAAGGGTACTTGGTCTAGAAGGGGGGAAGAATTTCAGGGAAGGTAATTGTTAGAATTCTGATCAGATGGTCATGTGCATGTTTAATGTCAGCATGTGGGGGAGGGACATTGGTTAAGGTGCAGAATGTTTTGCTTAGGGCTTGGTGACATTATCAGAAAAGTAGCATGTTTAACTATCAGCCAGAACAGCTGTGAAAACCCAGATGGCAGCCTGTCAACACCCAGTTTACTGGGTCAGTAATCTGTGTATGATAAAATTAACCCTCACCCCAATTTTTCTGGCTTCTCTGCCTGCACAGGAAGTTGTGATGACCACAGACAGCTCTTGCATGACACTATATCAACCTCAGGCTTCAGTTTCTTTTTGCTGTCAGAAGCCTCTGTCACTGTGGAAAATTGACAATTCATGACCTCTAAATTCTTGGGGGTTTTTTGACTGTTTAAAACAGGAGTTTTGTCATGCATTTGGAGAACGCCCAGTGGGTTTGAATGCTTATTCAAATTCATTTTTTTTGTAAAGACCTTACTGAAACAGGCCAACGTCTGTATGAATGTCGTTGCGTCTTTTGCACATGACTAAAAATCTGATTGCAAATCCAGAGAATGTCTGGCTAGTGTGAGAACATGGTAGATGTTCCTTCAGTTGATGGGTGTCATCTTCCAATGTTCAGCACTGTGGATATCTTGTATTTATTAACAATTTTGGAAGCCGTTCATGTTGTGCTTGTAATGATCAGTGAAATTTTCCCCAAACTCCAGGCAAAGCGGCGCTTGGAGTTGGATGAAACTGATCATCAGTATATTGGTGATGGAGCAAGAACCCCTCGAGGAAAAGGTGGAGTTTCTGCTCCCAGTATGAAGAGTCCCAGGAGTAAGTCTGGGTGGAGGACTCAAATGTCTGCTCAGTGTTTTTTTTTTTTTTTTTTAACAACTGACAGTCTTATGCAAGTTACTTGGGTAAAAGGTGTATCTGGTTATTTTTCATTCTAGAAAGGTTTGGTTAGGTTACCTGGCGCCTGAACAGTTTATCACAGGTGTTGGCGCCTACCCAGTGGTCCTGGGTTTATAATGCTGTAAATTTATAATCTGGGTTTTCCCTCATTTTGTTCATTTGGAACCGTTTGTAGATCTGACTAGGGGACATGGTCTTCTGAAGATGATTCCGGCATTGATGTCTGCTTTCTTGCTGTAGCTCCAAAGTCGCCATCGGAGAAGACTCGCTACGACACGTCACTTGGCCTTCTGACAAAGAAGTTCGTCCAGCTACTGGGACAGTCCTCTGATGGTGTGGTGGACCTGAACCGGGCAGCTGAGGTTCTCAAGGTCCAGAAGAGGCGTCTATATGATATAACCAATGTGCTGGAAGGAGTCCACCTCATCAAAAAGAAATCCAAAAACAACATCCAGTGGATGTAGGTGTTTGGTTGACTTGAGGATGAGGGATTGACTTGATTCTTTTAAAGCTTTTCTTGGCTGACTAAGCATAGTCTCTCATGGCTTTGCTTTGTTAGAGATTTTGTGTATCCTCGGCTAAATTAAACTGGTATTCTGCGAGGTTCCACAGGCTGTACTGAATGGGCACGCGGAAGTTTTGGCATTATCCTCAGGTGTCCCTAAAAAGACATGTTCTTGCAGGGGCTGTAGCCTGTCGGAGGAGGGGGCCACGCTGAATCGGTACCAGAGTTTAGGGCGTCAGGTGATGGAGCTGAGCCAGGAGGAGAAAAAGCTGGATGAGCTCATTCAGACCTGCACCCGGGACTCGCGGCAGATGATAGAGGAGACGCATAACCAGAGATATCCTTCCCAGCCCTTTAGGCCTCTGCTGTGTCATTGGTCCTGAGTTGCACACAGCCATGTAGCTGCCTTCAAGGCTTTTGAGGTGGTCAGTGACTTGTGGCAGAACCTCCATTGTATTTTTGATGTGTGCCGTCCAGTTTCTGTGTACATTTGTCCTTAACGTTCCTCTACGTTTGCGTATGTAACATACCAAGACCTCCGGAAGTTGCGGAGTCTTCAAGACCAGACCGTGATAGTTGTGAAGGCACCTGCTGAGACCAAGCTGGAGGTGCCTGACCCTCAGGAAGTGAGTGATCCCAGCTGGGTCTAGTTGGTAGCCACACATTCCGTATTATTTTTTTATTGTGCAAGTTATAGGTGGAGCTGAGGTGTTGCCTGATGCTGTAAAAGTTGTTTAAATATGCAGATTTCTGTGGTTCTGCATTTTTGAATGCTTCTACTTTGCATACAGGTTACCTGTGTCTGTTTAACTTTGTAGGAGATCTGCAAACCCTTTCATGATCCTTAATTGAAGCAGTAGTGTTAAACCTGCATTTCTCGTCTCTAGAGTTTACAGGTCCACTTAACCAGCACGCAAGGCCCGATAGACGTGTTCTTGTGTCCAGATGAAAATGTGCCTAACAGTCCTGTGAAAAACGGTGACTGTGACATTAATGGAAACACTTCACCTCTCGTCAAGATTTTACAAGGTAATTCTGTCCCGGGAGTTTGTGGTAATGTGACTTGATTAAACTGCAACTGGTTTAGCCCATTGACTACTTTGCTCAATAGCAGCCCGTACATCACAGTTCCACTGGCTGTGTCACTTCCTGTTCCTGCATGCTTGACAGGCTTTTGGTCCGGTCTGAGTTGTTTCTGGTGTGGTTAAAGTGACTGCCCTGTTTGGTACATAACCAGCAGTGGCTGGTTCTCCTGTTGGTCTCTGAATTCTGAGCATTAAATGCCCATCGTGGAACAGGTTGGAATTTGTGTGTGTGTGTGTGTGTGTGTGTGTGTGTGTGTGTGTGTGTGTGTGTGTGTGTGTGTGAACACTTGACAAAGAATTTTGTGTTATACAGTTATATGAGAACTAGCCCAAAATTGACAGGATTGTTTTATTGAAGGTAGAAGAGAATGGTGTTTTAGTGAACTGCATCTTTTCTTCCTGTCAGACTGTTCTACTGGCGATCTCGGGAACAGCAGCACATCCAGCTGCGCGGTGACGGTCACCAACATCTCGCCCCTAACGTCTCCTTTCACCAGCCTTCTGCAGCAGACAGAAGACCAGATACCCTCTGCTTTAGAGGGGCCTCTGGTCAGCTTATCACCTCCGCTTCTCAATGAGGACTACATGTTGAGCCTGGGCGAAGAGGAGGGCATCAGTGACCTGTTTGATGCGTATGACTTGGACAGACTCCCCTTGGAGGACTTGCTGTGCAATTAATGGGCTTCAGATTTCTGACGGGAGGAGGGCTGTTCGGACATGGTGGATTCAGAGCTGGCTGTTTTTTGCCTAAATTGGGCATCTGCCTAGAATGAGGACTGGCAAAATGGGATTGCCTTAATCCTGAATCCTCCCCCCCCTTTTTTTTTTTTTACCGTTAGACTGCCTTACCAGGTCAGGCACAGCCTCCCACGTATAATTCAGAATTTTGTGGTTTAAGCTTGATGGTGGGGCGTGGCAGGTCGATATCTTCATGCATATTGGAAATGCTCTGCTGAGTATTTGCATATAGTTTTTGTATTTTAACATTTAGTATTGAGGTAGGTGGTTTGTATGAAGAAGACCCACTGGGTTGTGATTTAAGTGAATTGACTACATCTCATGGGTTTGGCTTTCTCTGGCTCTTTTAGATGAAGCATTCCAGGGTTCATCAACATGGCCGAATCCTGGCAACGTTCCTCAGGGCCCAGTTCTTGGACCGCTGATGGCAAGAAGTTCTCTGTTGCGATACTTGGATAACAGTGGGGTTTTTGGTATAGATGTCTTTAAAAGCGGTTTTGCACCGCTGCAGCTGGTCTAACTGTCTTTCTTGGCTGGTAGGAAGAAACAGCAGTGGGACAAGGTCTCCTTTTGGGAGAAGTGTGTGTGTGTGTCTGTGTGTTCATTTCCTTTGCACTTGTAATGCAATGCCCCATGATGGTAAGGAAGTAAGCCTGAAAAGGCTTCAACTCAAATTTGGCTTTCAAATTTCACCACCTCAAGAAGGTCCTGTTAATAAGTCATTCAATAAGTTTGTTTGTGAAGGTCCATGGTTAGCTTGTATTGTGGTTGCTATACTGACTCCTTTTCATTTTTTCTTTGGCTATATTTATAGGTACTAATCTGTAACAGTTTATGAAATGTTCCAATATTTGAAGTTCCCCAAAATTTAATACAACTTGCTGTGTAACAGAAGGCGACGAGTCCATTTGGTGACCAGGCCATTACGGCGTGGCCTGCAGTGTCCTGTAATGCCATTAGGACTAGATGTCTACATTTGTGTTGTCAGCCACGTTGCCCTGGTTACACTCAATGACCAGCCAGTGGGTTCACATGTGTCCATGATGCCAGTCAAAGATGACGCAGAAGATGCTGGAAGTTCTTTTTCTGGCGGTTTTATAGAGGCCTGCTCTGAATGAACCCTTTAACCCAGTCCTTACGATGAGGACTGGTCCGTTGTTGGGAATAGCGAGCGGTTCGTGAGGCTTGTGATAGCCATCTCGGTAGGGAGACCCACGTGCGTTTGTTTGACACGGATTATGCAGTGGCATCAACTCCGAGGAGCGTCTCGGGCCTTAAGGTCATCTGACATTTTAAACAAAGCGCACAGATCAAATGGGGTAACTAATCTTGTGTTTTTGTTCCATCATGCTGTTCTGAGCAGCACCATCAGCCTGTTTAAACTCCATGTTGTTGGTACCGTGGTGGTCCTGTCGCTGCTAATGTGGTTTTTTTTTTTTTTTAAAGGGACTTCAGAAAGGGTGAACTCTGAGGTACGTTTATAAAAAGAATGCGATTTATGCTGTGGGTTCTTCCTGTGGACCTTGTGGTGTTTAACCTCTTGTGGAATGGTTTTATTTTACAAACACCATGTTTCAACCCTGTTTAATTGAAGTTTTATCTTTGAGGTGTTCACTTTGTCATCATTGTAAGGGGGGTGTTTGGACTATTTTAGCAAACTTTGTGCCCCTCACATCCCATTTGGGTGCTTTCTTCCACATTTAAAACTATGTAATTTTAGCCATGTTAGTTGAGTAGAGGCTGGTAGCTCCATCAAGTACATTGTAACCTAAGCATTGCACAAGGCGGAGCCACTGTGGTGGAGGCGGAGCAACTGTGGTGTAGCTTTAACCTTTCAGTACTTCTCAGTTGAGTAATCAGTAATCGTCATGTCTGTCCAGAGCTGCTGCACCATGATATTGAAACCAATATCATCTCCCAGGGTGCATGTTAGTCTTCTGGATCTTATCGCCATAGATTGGGCACTTTATTTGCACTGATTAAAAAAAAATAAAAAATCAGCTTTAGCGTTAGCTTTATGCATTTACATGCATCTGTACATGTTGCATACAAATGGCTTTTATCAGTGAATGCTGTCTTGTCCTCTCACGTTGCCTCTTTCGTTCTGAGGATGCTTTTGCGGTGTGTTAAGGAGTTCCTTTGTTTTGTACCCAAACCTGTATGAAGCTAAAGTTGCTTTTCCAGGATAAGGCTTTCCTGGGCTCTCAAATGGAGGCCATGCCACCTTCAACTGGTTTGCAATAATCGATGGACACTGCGGTTTTTTTCTTTACCCAAATATTACTGCCAAGAAGAAGAGAAGTACTTGAAGTTCAGACCTTTTGTTTTAGTTTTTATGAACTAAATGTCTGGAACTGTTTCTTCTTGATGTGTGCTTGTGTGCATGGAGGTGTTTGTTGAATGTTGGGAGGAAATGTAATTTCTTTTTTTGTGTGTGAAATGTGTATATAGAATTGTTTAATAAAAATGTACTGAAGCTTTGTGCTTTGGCCGGGAGTGTTGATTTTGGCTATGGGACCGTTTCCATACAGCTGGTCCCCGCGTGTTTCGCCACACAATACTCAGGTGTGCAGCAGAATAATGGCATTTAAGTAGTATGGAGGGCCATCTTAAACACGCGTGTACAGACTCCCTTCCCCTGGGGAGGAGCTCTCACCTGGCTCACGTGGCAGCCTGGCTTTGCTACAGCTCAAGTTGGCGCTGTGCCCCACCTCAGACTTGGGGCGCATCGCCGTCCTGTGGTGTTGGAGGATCCCAGGGGGAGCGGAGTGTAAAAACGGTTGTCTTTAAAAGCCCTGTTGATGGGCAGCGCTGGTTCCAGAGATGACTGTGGCCCTGCAGGGAGTGGGGTGTGTTTGGGGGGGCCTCTATTCTTTTATCAGTGTAGTTACCCCCCCCCCCCATTTTATCTGGAACTGTACGGCTTGGGTGTTTGAGTGGATTTAATGCTGAATAGTTGTATTGTGAAGAGTCCTGTAATAAATTTGTATTGAAGTGTAAGGCCAGTTAACACACTACCCCTTTTTTATTCGTGTGGCCCCAGTGCGTTAATGAGCAGAACATCAGACTGAGAGGTGGACGTCTCCCACTTCAAATCCCTGCCCAACCAGGTGTGTCCTTGAAAGGCACCGAAACGCCAGCTCCCCAGGCACCGTATGTGGCTGCCCTCTGCTCCCTGCAGAAAATGGGTTAAATGCAGAGGAGTAATTTCACTATGGAATTTATAAAGTACTGTAAAATTTAAAAAGACTTTCTGTTGGTGAAATTTAGTTAAGGTGTGTTAAATTGTGGCAATTTGTGTTTTGTGAGGTGCAGTTAGTCATCTTTCCTCTGAGTGGTGCACTGCAGCCAAAGTTTCATGCAGGCTGTGGTGAGGGGAGAAGTCAGATGTGCTTATTTGCAAAGCAAGTGGAGAGCAGTCGGAGTGTGACGCCACACACACCTGTCATTAACTTGTGAATGTCGCCAGAGCACGTTGAGATGGTGTTAACTGCGTGAGTTAACGCAGGGTCACAATCGCCTTCTCTGCCTCTGTGAAGGCGGGGAAGCAACGTTCCTGGATATTGATCTGAGGGTGTGACACTCCCCAAGGTGCGCACACTATCTGTTGAAAGGATTTGGTCCACCTATTGAGGTCCGTGGAGGTTTATGGTACTTACTCGATCCTTTCCAAACCTCCTTGGAGGGCAGTCGATGCAGTTACACACACACACACACACAGAGCTTCGGGTTGTGTTGACCTGGAGCTGAACCCTGATTTTATGTGACTGACAGATTTCGACAGTGAGTCATTGCTGTCGCTGTGTGTAAACAAGCCATTTTAGTCATTGTTGATAGTGTTTGTCCTCTAGGTGGCACTGTTGATACACAGCAACAGCTGCGTGTGAGACCTTGCACACAAACGGTTAATTGAGGAACATTTTATATTTTCTAGCTCATCTGAATTGGATGATGTCAGACTTAAACAGGAGAGCTCAGTCTGCTGCCAGGGCCAGAGCGCGTGCTTATCCACAGTAAACGCATGCCCCCGCTACTGCCAGCCTAACGCTTCTTAATGTAAGCAGGACAGTGCTGCGCTTCAGTGCTTTTGTGTCATGATGTTCAGCCCAGGTGTCCTGTCCCTTCTACGTTGGATGTAGGTGTGACCTCTGGATTGCAGCACCCACCTGTGTTAGACTTCGGTCTAGTAGCAGACCAAGGCTGAGGTAGGTCTATTGAAGATGTGAAGTGAAAATGGCAGCACAAAGCATCTCCTGCCACACGGGCAAGTCTCTTCTTTGTGAGACATGTAACAGAACAGCCCCTGCAAAATGGTGTCATCAAGTTGGCGCAGTACCACTGTCTACTCATAGGTGTCACTGGTGGTCCACAGAAGCGCTACTTCTGAGCTAACCTAGTTCCCTACTTTCAGAGGCAGGAAAATGAAATTGATACAGAGCAGAACCTGCTGGCATTATGTCATCTTCCATAATGGGCACACTGCATATCGGGCTTCCACTCTTAATACTACTTCTTTTGATCAAATAGGGAAAAAAAAAAGTAATGTTTTTATGCACTTCTAAAAGTAGAGTGTATAAATGAGTGTTACAGCATGTATCAACATCTGTATGTACAACATCTTCATCGCTGCGCTCTTTTTGCGCATGCGTGTGCTCATGCCTGTTACACAGAAGCGGTCCGGTGTGTCTGAGTACACTCATGCATGCGCGTGCTGCAGGGCTTCATTGAGAAAAGTCTGTACGTTAAGGGAGTGCGGCTGCAGCACGCGGGTGCGTACCTCGGGGGGGCTGCTGCTCATTCATAAAAACAGCGTGCTGTCACAGGGCTGGTGGTGTGAGCTGGACACGGTGTTCAGCACTGTGTTAGGGACAGAGCAGGGACTGGCTGCTGGTGTGAGCTGGACACGGTGTTCAGCACTGTGTTAGGGACAGAGCAGGGAGTGGCTGCTGGTGCCAGCTGGACACGGTGTTCAGCACTGTGTTAGGGACAGAGCAGGGAGTGGCTGCTGGTGCCAGCTGGACACGGTGTTCAGCACTGTATTAGAGACCGAGCAGGGACTGGCTGCTGGTGCGAGCTGGACAAGGTGTTCAGCACTGTGTTAGGGACAGAGCAGGGACTGCCTGCTGGTGCCAGCTGGGCAAGGTGTTGAGCCATTGGGTTGTGAACCCACATGTTTTCTGGGGTCTTGAGCTGCGTCATATCCCGGTGTGTTGCTCGAGCTGTATCTAGGAGCAGAGCAGTACAGGTGGGGTGGAACAAAGTGTGTGTCTGTGTCTGTAGGACGGCTGTGAGCCCTGCGCCGTGGGCCAGAACGTGGTCCTGGTCTGCAGGACGGCTGTGAGCCCTGCAGTGATTGCTCGCTCATGCTCCTGGCAGATGGCAGGGCTCAGAACGTCTGCTGCTCTGATGGTAAATAATCCACTACGTGTCTCACTCATCCATCTGTCAGCTCCGTACGTTCTCCTCTCAGGTGTGACAGTTGGCTAAAGGTGAGGGCTGGTGTCCAGCTCTACCTCCCTGGCCTGTTGGATTAGCCAGTGAAGAGCTGCTCCACTCTGGAGATGGTCTGGACCACAAGAACCGCAAGTTTCTGATCACATTAAAAAAAGGTCTTGTTTTCTGACAGATGGCTGTCTCTTCTTCCAAGTGTTGATGTTAATCATTAAATTGCTGGGAAGAACTCATCTGAATGCTACAACACTAAAAGCTGGACACCTCTGACTGGGCTGTCCTGTGGAGGGGGGGTGGGTGACCCTTTCTCCAGTGGGTAGGCATAGAGGGGCGGGGGGGCTCACACCCTTTGTGTAAATATGGTGGCAGACGGCCCTGCTCACTCAAGCCCTCCCCCCTTCCTAAAATCTGCAGGTCATTCTTTAGAGATTACTGCCTTGTGTCCTGGGGGGACGGGTTTATATGGTGCTGTTTTAACAGGAGGTTACTGAGGTTGGGTAAGCATGGATCCCTCGTCATCTGGGTCATCCTGAAAAACGTTTCTGGTCATGGCTGTTATCTCAGGCTCCTTCCTCTCTGTTACCATGACGAGCCGCAAACACACTGCACTGAGATCTTAAACTAGGCCCACTGCCAGCAGCAGTGTATTTGTTAATTTGTACACCTGTAAATTTGTACAGGTGTGAACTGGGTTTGAAAGCCAGCTAAGCTGATGAGTGTATAGTGCTTGTGAAACCTTACCATTCACAGATGGAGCCTCAAACACGCGACTTTCCATCTACACCCTGTCTGCTGTAGTTTTTTTTCGTGGTATTTCTTGTGAGTACAGGGCAAAGCAGCTCCATCTTTGGCGAAGGCAGGAACCAAATGGTAAGCTAGTGTCTGCATTTTGTCTACAAAAGAAGAAAATTCTCTCTCTACACATTAAAATTCGGTAGAAGTCAGCAATAATTATGTACACCATCTGGATCCTAGAGTGGAGGTAAAAAAAAAAAAAAATAAATTAAAAAAGTCAAAAGGTCATCTTCAGCCGTCATGCCATTGGGTGATATGTGCTGTATGTTTTTAACAGGGCTGTGCATTGTGGGATAGAAGTCTGTTTTTCTGTCTTTAATATGCATTAACTGAGCTGTGGGCCTCATTGCTTCCAGCTGTGCCTGAAACTAATGACTATGCATTTCCTTCAGCTGTTGCAAAGGGCCAGCCTGTGTTTCCAGGTCTGAACACAGGACACTTCACCCACGTCTGAAATCAAACCAGTTTTGCCTGCTTCGACGCTCAGCCCTGTACTCCACTACTTTCTGTTTTTGCCAATGCTACTTACATACTACATTGTTCCATTTTATTTTCAACAAGTGGTTTTATTGCCAGATATTCTGTTCCGTTGGTGTTTGACACGCAATAGCAGCGTTGGCATGAGCCCAGGGACAGAACGCCTGTGACCCTGAGGGCCACACCTTCCTCAGCTGGTTACTCTAGTCTTCCTTCTGTGCTCTCATGCCTCCTCCTTGGATGGGCTGCTCTTACGGCGGTCCCAGTTAGGTTTGGGTGGTATTA
>JABJVR010000039.1:2176941-2192860 GCA_025773905.1 Chitala chitala | reverse complement strand
CTCTCTCTCTCTCTCTCTCTCTCTCTCTCTCTCGCCTCCTACTCTCTCCCCCCGTTTCTCTCTCTCTCTCTCTCTCCCTCCCTCCCCTTGCCTGTATTTCTATCTCACTGAACAGACACAGCTCATCACATGGCTGAGAACCTTGAGGTTCATTCCATGGAGATGGTGTGTGTGTGCGTGTGTGCGAGTGTGTGAGTGCGTGTCAGTCAAAGAGAGACACGGATGTTGCAGGAGTTTTCTGCTTTCAAAAAATCTAAATCTGCACACTACATACTGTTTAAGTGGTACCACTTCACAATGACTCCTCCCTACCAAAGCTGTAGTGCATGCCCTCCCTAGACTCCAGCACACACCCTGCTGGACCCCTCACCTCCCGTTCCTCCCCAGGTTGTAGTGCATGTCCTGCTGGACCTAAGCGGGGGAAAGGAGGACACATAGGGGCCACCCTTCGTGGGCAAGCAGATGACACGTAGGGCCCGCCCGCTGCGTGTGAGCGGAGGACACGTAGGGCCCGCCCGTCGCGGGCGAGTGGTCCAGGAGGATCCAGATGTGAGGTCTGGTTCAGTGAGTCTGGACTGCTCCACTGGAGCAGTTCTGTGAGCCCACTGCTGTGATACAGCAGAATACAGATTAATACTGGTGGGAGATGATGACCATACACACATGGATCTCCATGAAGACCTCTGGCATAGAGTCACCGAGCTGATTGTGAAAAAGGTCTTGAAAACATGAGCAACAATGCCTGTGACATCTACTTGTCTCACAGAAATACAATTCCCAAAATTACACAATTTAACAGAAATAAAAGATTCCTGGCAGTGGGTTTACAGCTCACTGACAGGGAGTGAGAATTAAGAAATAGTACATCTCATCTGTGATACCTCAGGGTGAAGCCTGAATGACATCAAATCCAAGGTTAACAGGGAGCATTCCCATATGGCCTGATTAGGTGAGGGTGTTAATGTGCCATATGTCTCCTTTAATCGACTGGCGAAACCCAGCTCACCTGGCTAACACCACCTGCTCTCCAGAAACCCAAACCGCACGCAAACAGAGCCTTCTGTGTTCATGCTAGGGACCTGGGTAAGGACGAGAGAGAACGTGTGCTTGCGGACCTTGGTTGCCGGGCTGTGAGGTCCTGACCTTCTAGGTCATGTGATGTGTTACACCTGGAGGAGGTTTGTGGTGTGGAAACCAGTTCAAACACTACTTACAGTCAGTATAACTACAAAACTTTTACAATGAGGGCAGGCACCATCTTATACAAACCAAACAAACTTCTAGAATACTCCTATTTCATAGTTAGGTATAGTTTTCTCATGGGTGCCTCAGCGTTTTAATCACTGCAGTTTAATCAAGTAATTTCTATCTTCCCGTGTTTTTCAGAGCTCATTCTTTCCTCTTACCACAACAGACAGAATTTAATTGTCAATTTAGGTAAAACTATTGAGGTTTTTAATCTCAGAGTTGTTTTATGTTGTGTTTTCAGTGAGACATTTTGCCTCCTGCCATTACGAAGTAAAACTGAACTGCTAAGGTTTGGTGCTGAATGGGGCACCAGTGTAGAACAGAGAGTCAGGGTGCAGCTACCTGACAGATGGGCCCTGTGTTGCCTGCTGGCCATCTGCTGACATCAACACGCACGTTACATGAGTTTAAAACCCTGGGCTGTGAGCACGCACGCAGCTGAGGATCTGCAGCTCTCAGGGCCAATGCTCAGACACACTGAGGCCTCTGGCAGTTCTACTTCACAATTAAAATGGGAGGGGTTGTGTCACTGGCAACACAAGAAGCCCGACGCCATCAACCGTAACCAAGGGGCATTGAATGCAGCTAGACTTTTAACAAAAGCCTGGAAATGGTCTGGGGGAAAAGCACTTCAGTGTAGTGATTAACTTTGAAAAATGCAGCTTGGATCATGTGACCTGAGGGCATCTATGTGCTCATAATGTAAAACGACAGCAGTCCTGGGAGGGGGTACACATCTCTTCCCACTCTCCCCAATAAGAGGAGACCAGTCCGCACCAGCTGGATGTTTAAAGCCTACGGTATAACGGTTGGACTCAGAACATCATGGTTATCTGAGATGTTTTACATGAGAACAAGTGGCTGTGTTCAGATACGCTACCTCTGTAATCTGATGCTGTTTAAATATTCAGAATTACACTATTAAAAAGCTCAATAAAGGATTCCTCTTTTTTGGCTTTTGAAAGAATTATGATTGCCAGCATTATGTACTGCCTTTTTATGATATTGTACATGTAAAAAAAAAAAAAAACAAATTGGCACTTAAGGAAGCCGCAGCAGCTCTGTCCAGTTCATGTTGCTCCTGTGACAGTACTAAGTACAGATCACCACAGTTAATTTGGAGAAGGAAGCAGTACTACCTCCATAACTGTTATCATCATTAATCATTGATATCTGCATGTGGGAATAACATCTCCAACAGTGGGTAGGGTCAGGTGACCTGGGGAAGCAAGTTATGTGCTTTTGAAGCCAAATAAATAGGGCAGGTAATGTGGAACAGGTGCAACAAATCGGAAGAAGGGAAAACTACGTGACACCTGATTCCTCAGGCAGCCACGTTACACACCCTCCTACTTCCAAACCTGTATCCACGTTCCATTCGGTTTCAGCTTCTGACACAGGATAAACAAGTTTTTATAAATCCTTCTCGTAAAGATGTAGCAGATATAATCTGGATCATTGTCACAACAATAACATTGTGTCTTAACAAACATTAATTCAAGTGCCTTCTTAATGAAGTTTCAACATACTGCATCTCACACCTTGGGATTGTCCCAGACGCAACTCGAAACATTTTGGAAACATCAAACGACCCAAGTGATGGAGTGAGGATGACCTAGATGGGACATGAGGAGGCGGGGCTATCTGCAGCCTGCCTCTGACATGAGGAGCCGGGGCTATCTGCAGCCTGCCTCTGACGTGAGGAGGCGGGGCTATCTGCAGCCTGCCTCTGACGTGAGCAGGCGGGGCTATCTGCAGCCTGCCTCTGACGTGAGCAGGCAGGGCTATCTGCAGCCTGCCTCTGACATGAGGAGGCGGGGCTATCTGCAGCCTGCCTCTGACGTGAGCAGGCAGGGCTATCTGCAGCCTGCCTCTGACGTGAGGAGGCGGGGCTATCTGCAGCCTGCCTCTGACGTGAGCAGGCAGGGCTATCTGCAGCCTGCCTCTGACGTGAGCGGGCAGGGCTATCTGCAGCCTGCCTCTGACATGAGGGGGCAGGGCTATCTGCAGCCTGCCGCTGACATGAGGAGGTGGGGCTATCTGCAGTCTGCCTCCTATGTGTAACATCTAATCAAATTTTTTATGACATTTATTTTCAGCTCTTTCTTTAATGACCAATGTTCAATACACTTGAGTGTCTACACTCAACAAAGCTCAGATGTCTTTCTAATCAAAGGATGTTGCAGCAAGTCCTGTGCATTCAATTGAAATAATTACTCCAGAGGTTTATGAATCGGGTGTAATATATGTTATAATGATGTTCATGTATAAAGGATTGTTCATTCTGAGATATGAGCTCTGTATCTTGTCATCCACAGTGAGTGCTGCTCTATCTGCAAACTGCGACACGCAACTGCATATCAAAGGTGCTGCAAGGGTGAATGTTTAATTAGCCGCATAAACCGCAGAACACTGTAAATATGGCCAATACGCTACGCTCATGTGAGGAGCAGGGTGCTCTTCGATGGTAGCGAGGACATGAGGGCCTGGCAGTCGATGTAATTGGCAAACTAAAACACAGTATATTAGCGCAAAACGGAAGACACTGGCGGTAACATTTTCATCATTTTCATAATAATGAAGTGAAATAAAAACCGTGAAATTCTCTGAATACACACTTTTAGGGACTCACGTTTTTAGCCTGGGGGGGAACCTTAAAAAGTGAAGGAGCTCTTTGTGGCATATCAGGTTCCCTTGGTTTTTTTGGAATGTGTTTATGCACCCCAGCGTGCTTTGAGAGGCTCTGTATCAGCAGATGTTCGAATACAAGTTTGAAAGAGCAACAGAAGGAACAATGGAGTGTTGTGTGTGGCTGTAAAGTGGTCAATGATTGATACAGGCAGGCTGGGCAGCTGCTGTTTAGATAAGATTAGCCATGTTCGTTGCACCTGTTTAAACATACTTAGTGCAATATATAATAATCAGAGTAATTAACAAAGTCACTGAAGCCCCATCCCTCATCGACTAGCCATACAGATTAATTTAGAATTGTTTTTGAAAGCTATGCACATCTTAGAACTGACACAGCACACATCAGCGTTAAGGTTCAGTTCTTTTCAAAGATGTTTGCTCTAAAAATTTAACCCCTAATACAGTCATAACGGTAATGATTATCCATCTGAAAGTTAGAAAATGCTGTAAGGCGAAGTACATATGCAACTAATGTTTATATAGCGCCTTTCACAACAAATTGCCTCAAACACTTTACAAGAAGAAATTACAGGTAACACAGAATTAACAGCAGGTCGATGATTGAAGTTAAAGCCATACAACAACAGAGGAGAGGAACCAAAAACTCCACAGTGTGGAGAAAAAAAACCCTCCGGGGGCCCAAGGTCGACTGGTTGGCTGCATATGTGATTATTGTACATTTTAAAATTTTTTAAATGTTTTTTTTCATGTAATCATTCATTAGTTCATTCTTTCATAAATTTTTCACAAACCACATTTTCAATGGGCCTGCAATCAACTCCATCTTAGCACAGTACAGCCCAGAGAGGACACAGGCCCAACAGGGCGTGCGAGGCACGGTACAGCCCAAAAAGGGACACCAGTCCATGTTTTTTTTTTTCTTTCTTCTTCTGACATATAATTGACTACTGGAGAAAACTCCCCGTGGATGTGACCTCTCCTGGTGTCACCTACCTACAGGTTTAACAGCAGCGCATTCTTAAACCTACAGTAATTGTCTTGTGAACAAAAGAAAAATGTCCTGGTTGAAAAAAGCCAAAACTGTGACTACATAAAGCGGTTTCTGGATTCTTTCTGGATTTAATTACACTGCTAAGAAGTTAGTGTAATATCACTTTATTACCTTACAGAGTGGAATTAAATGTCACTTGTACATATTTTTAATATGCAATCAATTCAAATGTGTTGAAGTCTGAAATGTGCAGTTAAATGTTTGAGTAAATCCTATGTCTCTGAACACAGTCCCCATGTTAATTAATGATAACGTGACTGCGTGTGTGTACTATAGAGAGAGTATTAACCCAGGCATGGCCCAGAGCACACCTACAGTGTCTGCCACTGATTCAAAGTCAGATCAGACTGAATCTTTGTGAAAACGAGAGAAAGAAGTGAAAACTGGAACAGATGCATGAAGCACAATACCTCAGCGCTGTATAAGGAGTTGGGGAAAACTAAGAGATAATACCTGACAAAATTATGAAATTCTGAAAAGACTTTTCACCTGCTGCGTACTCCTGCCAACAAAAAGCACATAAAACAGAGCTGGAGCGCAGCTTTACCGCAGCCAAACTACACACGCTCATTCTCTCTGTTGTCCAGTGAGGTGAGAAGAGTAATTGGGGTGGCTTTATTGTGGGGACCCGCTGGTTACCGTCCCCATCCGCCCGTGCAAAGTCACTCACGCGCAAGTGCACGCCACGAGCTTTTATTAAACAGCGCATGCTCACTGTTTGAGTATCTGAACTTAGATGAACGTTTTTGAATGGAATTCACAAAGCGGTATCTAGGTAAAACTGCAAAATAATAGATCATTACTTTACAATGTAATGTAGCGGTTGTTTTGCTGTGTACTACTTAACGTAGAATGTTTCAGTACTCGCACTTAAACTGAACACACAGGCATGCAGGTCTTAAGATGTGTCGCTAGGTACTAAGGCTCTTCCAAAACAACATCCCAAAATCAGTCCACATTCATATTGTTTTATGTGCAATCATCTTTAATGCGTATTTTAGGAATCCAATATTTCTCTGCTGACAAATCAGAAAAACTGTATTTTTATGTTTGGAGTAAGGAATGTTTTGACCTGCTAAGTGTCTAAATTACATTATGTAACTCTATCTAGACTTGGCCATGCTCTGTGGGACTATTCGCGACAGCGTCGGCTGTCACCCGTTGGCCCTCTTCTGCCATCTAGTGTTACGTAGCCATCAACCAGGGGGCTTGATGCATGGTACATGATAGGCAGCGTATGTGTCACTTAATCCGCGCCTGTTGTGAAAATCTTGCAAAGTGCGAATGACGTCATAGTGCACGTACTGTAATTAATGACAAAACGTGGCAGCGGGGACCAGTGTTGCACGTGCGTGCCCGCACACCTTCTCTGCGTTTGCAGTTAAATGTGACAATGGAAAGCCAGCAGCTCACGGACCCCGCCTTCTACAGCGGTGTAACCGGGAGCAGCTGTAAAACGGTTTGCTACCCGAACAGCCGAGGTGGCGGTCTATGTACTCATCAAAGCCACACACTGTCTGCCTTAAAATTGTACATTACAGTTGGGATTAAATTTTGGCCAAAGCTTTTTTCATGAAAGATGATGGCAGAATTGCAGCGCACACATGTCGAGGAAGTAAATGCATGCAACTTTTTTAAAATAAACTGTCCGGGTAAATTAAATTCAAGTCTGAATGTCAACTTTTTATTGATGCACATTAATACACACCAAACAACGGTTACAGGAGCCGTTGCTTCATATCGTCAGGCCGTTGCATATAATTTAATTTCGTGATTACACTAATACGTTGCATCCGTCTTCAAGAAATTCTTAACTCTAGCTGCTGCAATTTAACAGCGTGTTTGATTTTGAAGGCAGGGCGTGCAGCGTGTCTCTTTAAAACGAAGTTTTCCGCGTACATTGGAATGAGGTCAGACACGAAGATCCCCATTGCACGCGCTGATGATTAGTAGATGCTTTATTCGGCCAATAAGACGAAACGGGGCGTGGTTTGGGCGAAAGGAAGGCTAGAGACAGCCTGGGATTGGCTCTTTTCTCTCGCCATTATATCTTTGGGAATGGATAAAACTGCGTGGGGCGACGCTGCTGCCCGCTGGAACATGCACACTGCTGCTGAGCGGCGGATTATGAAAAAGTTCCGCGATTTCGCGCTTGCAGCCGAAGGGTTCAGTGAGTGCAATTTAGGAGGCGCTTCCGTGAGTGCAAGAGCCGTAAAACAGCACCGGACACCGAGCAGCGGCTGCCGCTGAAGCACCAAGTGCGGTGCACGCAGAAGGCTGCGCCGCTTCTCCCAAGCTGGGGTGAATGCGTTTCTCACACTGGAAAAGGACTTTGTGAGGTTTTTTTGTTGCAAAACCAGAGCCCTGGCAGGGCGGGTTACTGGTGCTCAGCACGTGTGAACACTGGCAAACAGAAACTGGGGACAAAGTAAGAACATCAGCTGGAGCGGATAACCTCACGCTTGGCAGGACTTCTGAGTGCCACTGGAGAAGCACGCTCGTTTTACCCGTTTAGTTGCACAGCTATAACCTGAAGTATGGTTGAACAGACGGGCAATGCATCCAACTCCGAAGCCGTGCTAGCCGGGGATTTTACCGATTCGGGGGACACAGACCTGGAGATGGCTGCCTCTCCGACACCGGGGTCCCCGGCATCCGCTGGGGACAAGCTCGACGCTGCCTGGTGCAAAACACCGACCGGGCACATCAAGAGACCGATGAACGCCTTCATGGTGTGGTCGCAGATAGAGAGGCGCAAGATCATGGAGCAGTCGCCGGATATGCATAATGCCGAGATTTCCAAAAGGTTGGGGAAGCGCTGGAAACTCCTGAAAGACAGCGACAAGATCCCCTTCATCCGCGAAGCTGAGCGACTGCGACTGAAGCACATGGCGGACTATCCGGACTACAAGTACCGGCCGAGGAAGAAAGTCAAGTCGGGCAGCTCCAGGTGTGGGGACAAGGCTGAGAAGCTCGGGGGCGGTAGCTGCAGCTCCGGGACCAAGCAGTCCTTCAAAAGGCACGGCGGGACGAAACACATCAGCAAGCCGCAGAAGGCGGCGGCGGCGGGGACCGCGAAAGCAGCATGCCCGGAGCCGGTCCCCCACGCCGTCCCCGCGGACCACCACGCACTGTACAAGTCCAGGTCTGGTTCAGTCGCCAAGCAGATCCCGGACAAGAAAACCAAGCGGGTTTACACACTGACAGGAGCTAACGGCACCGCCCCCCCGTCGGCCGCTGTCCCCGCAAGTCCGACGCTCGGCAGCTCAGTGGAGTCTAGTGACCCCCTGAGCCTGTACGAGGACGGGGCGGCGTGCAGCCGGGGACACGCCGAGTCTTCCAGCGCCGCCTCGGACTGCTTCAGGTACTCCAGCATGCGGGCGTCCTCTCCGGCCCCCTCCGCCTCTCACTCCACGTCTTCCTCGCAGTCTTCCTCCTCGGACGAGGAGTTTGAAGACGACCTGCTGGACCTGAACCCAAGCCCCGGTTTTGATAGCATGTCGCTGGGAAGCGTAACCTCGTCCGTTTTGGACAGGGACTTGGATTTCAATTTTGAGTCCGGTTCTGGCTCTCACTTTGATTTCCCCGATTACTGCACCCCCGAAGTGACCGAACTGATTTCAGGGGACTGGCTTGAGTCCACCATCTCCAACCTGGTGTTCACTTACTGAGCGCTGGAGCTGAAGGATTTACTGCAGTTTAAGGGATGCTGGTTTTGTCAAGAGTCCTCTGCTGAAATACGCAAAGCGCTGGTCCACAGCAGGACTGGAGTCCAGGAACGGGCTCTTTGCTTGAAGAAGTGCGGGTGGTGTTTCTTAGCTGGCCTGATGGGCGAGAAAGGACACCATCTGCCGTCTTGTGTGCCATGATCATGACAGACAAACAGCACTGAAAGTGTGGGACCTTTTGCACGTGCCTGGAAGATGCAGCCAGGGGACTTTAAAGGGACACGTGAGACACTCAGGCACGTGCGCACTGTTAGGACATCAGTGTTGGACAGTGGGACACTGTCCCATACGTTCCTCTCCTGACATTTTTGTAAGTCTGGCGAACTGTCAAAGCCACAGTTAGGTGTAGGTGTTTTAGCAGGGAAAAGCCAGCCAGGTTCATCCGAAACACAAAACGATCACCAGCTTTTGTTATAAACTTCAGGATTTGAACGCGTCTGGTGCTCAACTTTTGTACGCCACGATTCAGGACCAAATTTCTTAGACTGTTTTAATAAGGAGAAACTTTATTTGTATCCTCACCATCGTGCGCTCCGCTTCCGTGTCGTGCATTCGGATACCATTTTCTATGGGGGTTATTTATACTGAATTTTTTACTGAACTTTTTTCCTTAGTCTTGTGTAAACCTGGACCGTCCTTTTTCCTTCGTTGAAGGGCTAGAGTTACCTTTTTATTTAAATTCAGACTTCTGACACAAGAGAATAAATCGCTCATTATTTTCTAAGTGTATTTTTGTATAAAATATATGAGTGGGGTGTCACCCGGTGAATAGCGCTGTTTTGATTTCCTGTTTGTATGCGGGGGGGGTCGGTTCACAATCGGCCCCCCGACCCATGTTTACAGCATCAATCTGCAGGCTCCTTAAACACACACACGTCCCCGAACACGCGTGTTAACGCACGTGCTCTCCGCCCATCTGCCTGCATTTCAATTAACTTGCCTAATAAGCGGATACTGTACTTTTTAACGGACTTTCTTTGCTGTTTTATAGTACAAAGACCGTTTTTACCACTGGAGCAAACCAGTTACCACCTTCTAAATGCCTACTTGCCTACACAACTATGTACCGCGTTTCTTAGTGTATTCAAATATTTAATCTTTTTCTACTTGTCTGCTACAAAAGTAGATTGTTTTAGTATCTTAAGGCATGGTGAATAGAATTTGTATTTCTGATTCAGGTTGAAGTAGCACTGTTGTGTTGGAAAACGAAGGGTCTACATAAACAACTTTGTATGTTTGACTGTATTATAAACAAAGACTGCGTGTTTGTGTGTTGTTTCAGACATGATGACAGACACCAGAACAGCTGTGGGTTTTACATCTTTACATATGAGGTGAATAGTTTTCTAATACCTTTTTAGTATAAATGTTTCTCCATTTTGTGCAATACGCTGTGAATATTCTGTTCATTCTGTGTCCACATCTGAGCGACTTGAGGGCAGCCAGCTGTGTCCTGTCCCCGCCTGTCAGATTTTCTGTAAATAGCCTTTCTTTTTCTTCTGAGAAGGAAATAAAATCAGCTGGAAGTGAATCCAGTATCTTCTGACTGTGTCATGTCCGTATCTTTTAGACCTTCCTCCTCAGTTGTGTGATAGCTGTGTATGAACACACTTCCACAGTAGGCTCCTGCATCAGACGTAGCTTTGCGCACACACAATCCCATCACTGCTTCCTGCACATACGAAATGGGATGTTAACAGTTTAAGGATGCTTGCAAAGTGGTACGAAAGGCTCTGGCCAGGCAGTCACATGTACAGTAATTACATTCACAAACTTTTTTAATACACTGCCTTTCTAATTTGCAAAGTAAGATTCTATTTTGATAACCTGGGTTAGGTTAGGATGTGGAAAACATCAAATTTGGCTAACCTGTGTGATTTAGGAACAAGTCATCTGTTCACTGACACCCTACATATACACACCTTTGTATAGGCCTACCTACTGTCTTTACGCTTAAAGATCACTTATCAAAACAGCAAATTTAATATTGACCTTTTTTCATTTTGGGTGATTAAACTATTCAGGCTATTTAGTTAGTCTTATTTACGTTTTTTTTTTTTGTGATAATCTATCCTTCAATTAAACATCTTTATTGAGCAAAAAGACATTCTGTCAACTGAACTTTCTGTTCCTGACCTCATATTAGGTTGCTTAAAATCATATTTTCAAAAACACCTTTTTCATTGCATATTATCTCTTGAAACGTGCTATATGTGAGTTACAAAGTTTAGTACAGTGAGTGTGTTTATGAGAGGAAACCACAAAGCCGTACGTGCATTTCATAGCGTTGCCTTCAATTAATGATCTGCTAACATCTAATAAAAACACATTTGGATGTTTTTATCGTATGAAGAAAATGTTCTCTGGGGAAAAAAATAAATTGCACAATCACATTACAGGAACTGCAGGTTTCTGTGCCACAGATACATTCTGAGCACTAACACGCACACACGCGCACTGAGAAAATTAGTGTTAAAGGTGTGTAAATTGGAGCATGATAGAGTTGCATGCCAAATGATATAGACACTAAAGATGTATGTTTTGTATTTCATGAAATACTCAGTGCAGGTAAGAGCGATGTGTGCTGTGAGAGACGCATCGTCATGACAGACACTCTGTAGGACATGCAGCAAGCACCCCACAAACACGAGAAGACACCACATGCAGCAAGCACCCCACAAACACGAGAAGACACCACATGCAGCAAGCACCCCACAAACACGAGAAGACACCACATGCACATAGACTTGTGTCCCAGTCAAGGTGCACACGTCAAACGACCACAGTCTTATCACATGGCTACACCTCAGGCATACACAGTTATTCACCATTCAAAGTATCATATAGGTCTGATTCTTAAACAATTTGCATGACTTCCATGTTTTATATGGGCAAGTATGTTTCATATTGTATAAATGTTTTACTGTATTTATAAGCTCATACATTTAACGTGAGTCCTAGTCTGTCTGTCCTCTGTATATGTACTACATATCTATTCATTGCCCCTAAATGATCATTCCTGTATGGAGAAGGCTGAAGTGAACATCTGGCCGGCTCCCAAGTCCAAGCCAGAAGTATCGAGCTCCCAAGATGCTACAGGTTTTGAGGACTACCGTTCTCCTTTAGCTCAACCTATCTGCATATCTGTGTGAGTGAATTTATACACTGATTCGAGAGACTGGGTTCAACAGTAAAGCATTTCAAACAGTTTACCACAGTGTGACTGTATACATCCATTAACTGATTTACAAACTCATGAGAATTTTGTAAAACCTTGTTAATCTCTGTAAATCTAAAGTCAGGCACCTGAAAATCATCTCTAATTATTTTATAGCTAACTACAGTATTAGCATTTATATTTCTGTTCCCCCCCCCCCCTTCCATTTTTTTGGGTGTACATCATCACCTGCTGAATCATGAAGCATCACCTGCTGATACTGCTTACCGTCTGTTTTCTCAACGTGACGTGGTTTTTACAGATGTGTAGAAATGTGTGGGGCAAAGATTAATTGTAAATGTATTAAGTGGAGATGTTACAGGTGAGCCATGGTACACACACACACACACACACACACACACCCAGGCAGGAAGACTTGCCAGTAAGCCGCCTGCTGTGTGAAAACGTACCTGCATGTCCAGGGAGATGCACAGCAGCTAAGGAGCAGGAAGCTGGAGTGAGACGTGTGGGTCCAGGCGTCTCTTACGGACAGCTCCCTGTCACTGTCTAAGGAAGTGGGTGCCTAAACTGGTTCAGGTACAAATACTACTGTTTTGTAAGAAAGTTGTTTACAGTCTTCCAAAAAATCCTGTGAAATAAATTACTAAAACTCGTGTCAGTGTTAAGCACGTGTAAATGAAGGACTGATGCGCTAAATCACACATGACAGATTTTAATCGTACAAATGTTGGCGTTATTCCTCAGAAACGTTGCATTCATTTCCTTGGCACTTGTTAAAAATATGAACCTGACTCGCTACACGTCAGTTTGGTAACGCTTCAGAAACACGTCATGAGATATTGTGACTGGGAAAAACATAATCCAATTAGTCAGTGTTGCTAAGGTAACAATTCAGAACCAGTGTTTTGATGAGTTAAATTTGACTTGTACCATGTCAGAATTGGTTGATTTTCATGTTCTACTTGGTAATCTGTCAAAATTACACTGCCTTGCAATTCACTATTCTTTCCTTTTGTAGATTTTCCAGCTATATATTTGCTATTGAATACAGGCTTAAAACCTTTATATAGTGGTTAAAAACTGCAAAAAAGGTGACGGTTAATGTACCTGTGCTCTGCTGCTCAGCACCCCAGCTGTCACAGCCTCGCGCGGCTGGAGGGCGGGGCCGACAGGGAACTGCACAAGGCGCGCGCACTATTATCCCCCTCACACGTGCAGACAAAGAGCCTTAACACTGCAACCAAAACATGCCCGTAAACAAGCATACTGAAAAGTGTCTTTACATAAGCCGTGCTGGCTTCCAAAAGGTCGTCAAATTTAAATTTTAATGTAACCTTAATCGCTTTGAAACTCTGTGAAGTCCGTGCGTTAGTTTTAGAGGGTATAAAAGTTTCTGAGTTGGTGCGCGAGCGCGCAAAGTTGCGCACAAAGAGAGGAGCGAGCCTTTGTTCTGCGGAGGGCTGCGGATCCCACGGCTGGACCGCACATCGTCCTGAGCTGCATCTGCGACTCAGGCACGGTGACCACCCAACCAGTCTGAACACGGTGGGACTTTACAGAGCATTTATGTGGTAAGGATTTTACTCAATATCAATGCCTTCGACTAAAATTAAGAACAATAAACGTGCCATTTAAACGTAAGGAGGAGCAGAAGACGTTCTCTTAAAATTGCGTTTGAAGTTGAAAAATATTATATGCCATCAAGCTGAGTTTTTTCAGAGGTTTTCCTGACACAGTTACAGTGTTAGGTTTAGTTCTGCAGCCACTCTGAGACGTGGTTATTCGCTTAAGTATGAAGAAACTGCCACAAGAATAAAACCACGTTTTATTTCACTCAAGGAATTTATATCAACAGGTAGACCCAACGTGACTGCGTGACAAATTTCGATAGATGCCTTTTTAAATCAGACTCATTTAAGTAATGCATTTATTTGTCAAAAGATGCAAAAGCTGTAAACGTTTTTTTTTTTTTTTTTTTTTTTTTTTTTTGCCTCCGACGCAAATTAAATGTTTAATCTGTTGCGTATATGCTGATTTATTGATGGATGTTAGTAAGAACGTAGTTTTAAGTTTTTAATTTTAAATATTTCAACAGAAGCATTAAAAAATTACACTAAAATAATCATAACGTTTTGAAACTCGCAAAGAAAATTTTACAAATCCTGCATTCGACGGAAGCAAAATCCCCTAAACTCACAGCATCGGACACCAAAGACTGACATCTTAAATTAACTACAAAGTCAGAAAAACCTACAAAAACGTTTCGTATATGGAGAAACAATTGTGATATGATACATTTTAAAATTTACCTCTTGCATATCTTGATCGCATGAAGTAATGGTTTAGTTACTTGGCTCAGACACTGAAACATACTTTGATACTCGTTTTTAAAAGCAAAACCTTTTATATAGAAACTCTTAAATGCCCTTAGTTTTTAGGGCACCTTGGCACTCCAGACTGTGTCATCCTTTGGGAATTTAGGGATTACGTCATTTAGACACAATGAAGTCTGATGTATCACCAAGTTTTGTTGTTTAAATACGGAATAACGAAGATCATGCAAGACAATTACAAACCACGGAGTAACCCTTTTGATATGTCTTTATGGACACAGACATTACGGAAACATGAGGTATGTTCCAATCTATTTAATCTGCATTAATGTCCACGTTGCTGCGTCCTTTTCCCACTCGCGTTCAGTCCATTGTGGACTTTCTGCACTGAAGCACCTTTATGAATTAGAATTAGAGTAGAAACTTAATCTAAAGGTTTTGCAGACTGTATACTGTCACCATTTTCACGCAGACGTCGATGTTTAAATGTAGCTCTGATTTGTAAGCCACTTATTTGGCTTATTGTCCAACACTGGTCTTCAGCAAGGGTCAAGCTGGACAGCGTCTCTTTTGTCTTTTTTTACAATACAAATTACGTATTATTCAAAAATGCGTCATTTCACATTTAATTTTTTGTTTTAATTTATTAAACTGGCCATACCAACTTTTATTTATTTATTTTAATAATAACTCGAAGTTCTAAGGATGACGTTTTCTGATGAAGATGCCAGTCCCCTAATTTGTGAGTGATGATGTCACCGATAACCAATGAAATGAGGAGCTGCCTCGGGCCGCTTCCTGACTCCGCCCCCCAGCGCCGCCCACACACACTGGATGAGCAGCAGGGTGCTTCTATACAAACGTATATGTCGCTTGGTTTTTAATGTTTTTAAAAATTCCTTCACCTTTAATTCGAAGTACGATGTTCAGCAAATTTCAGAGCAGCTCTTGCTATTTGTTACGCAGTACTAGTTGAATTGTGCGACTACTGGATTTTTTTTAAAGATGACTATAAAATCAGTTTATGCTTATATACTTGTACCGTACTGTAGTTGAATTCCGAGTTGAATCAGTATGTGTGACACACCGGGTCAGAGTCCATCAATGCTCTTTACTACTCTTTGTGTAATGAATACATTACTGCTGAATTTAAATGATTGTTCGTACAGCAACTTGTACACTTGGACTAAAACATTAAAGGCATAAATGTGATTGATTTTATATATTTGCCTGTATGAACTTGTCTTACAGATTATTAGATTTGTATGGATGTAGACATATTTATTTTGTTTTTAAATAGGATTTTTAAAATGATCCTTTTTTCATGTTTTGCAAAGGTTTATCTGATAGAAACTGTAGGAGGAGAGACAGAGTAGAGAGCTCTGTGTTGTCCGCACTGACATGTTTTAGCTGTCCTTTTTACAATCAAATGCTGAAATCCGGCCGCCTTTACAGAGTCTGTCCGAGTTCAGGAGCCGCAGCTTTAGGAAGAAAGTGTTTTACAATGGAGTACAGTGTGCTGGGGGGTGCAGTGTAAGGGCGTGTACAGTGTGTGGTGTGAAGGGGTGAACATCATGTGGCGTGCAGCGTGAGGAGGTGTACAGTGTGAGGGCAAACAGATGGCGTGCAGCGTGAGGAGGTGTACAGTGTGGGGGCAAACAGATGGCGTGCAGCGTGAGGAGGTGTACAGTGTGGGGGCAAACAGATGGCGTGCAGCGTGAGGAGGTGT
>JABJVR010000039.1:2149862-2176841 GCA_025773905.1 Chitala chitala | reverse complement strand
TATATAACAGCAAGTGCAGAACTGAGGGCAGCAGCACAACAAATCATGATTTTAGTAACTAATGACTTGGCATGGGGGGGGGGGTCATCAAAGCAGGTCAGATCAAAGCAGCTGCAGAGGTGGCAGCTGACCATTCAACAACCTGCCCCCCTTTTAACCCCCCTGTCCCAACCCTAACACCCCCCCCCCCCCCCCCCCAAAAAAAGAAGTGCCCTTGTTTACACTGCGGGGGAGGGGGACACGGTCAGGCAAGTGTGCCAGATCAGCAGTGTTTAGCACACAGCAGAGGGGTTCTGTAGTGTGGACGAGAGAGAGGCTGTCACACCGCCAGGAGCTGCAGTGTAAAATAAAAAGGAAAAACCACAGGAGGCAGCCTTACATCTATAACCTTGGGATGTTCTGTTACCAAGAAATGAAAACAGATTTAATATTTTTCTGTATATAGGTCTTGATACTGGGGGAAGTATCACCCACCGTGTGTTCTCTGTTCCAGGTTCCTTCCTTTTTGCATTTGCAGGTATTGCTGTGACAGACGCCCGTTGCTGTCCCTGGCTCTCTGCAGTCTCCGAGTTGAGCATCACCTTGCGCCGACAGGGACAGTTAAGATTGTGGTTAGCCAGCAGAGCCAAATCTATTACCCTCCGTGGCATTAAATGCACTGGCGAGAAAATGAACATAATTACACCCTGGACATTGAGTTTAATCACCCTCTTCCGATTTGAAGGTCAGAGAACTGTTCGCTGCAGCTCCAGGTTCCCCGCAATAAACTAAAAGCATTTAACACAACCGTGTACAATAGCTAAGAAATTGCTCACTACAGATGACACACTATTTGTGTTGGAAGGGGGGCTGAGGTAGAGCCCGTCCAATGCCAGCTGTAACGGAACACCTCCGTGCAAACGAAGGCAGAACACTCAAGTCTGCCTGCAAAATTAACTGCTGCCTCCCAGATACGAGCCACTTCCTGTGATGGAGAAATAAAGGTCAAAAATCACGTAACTGTCTCTTTCAGCTCCAGAAAAGCAGACATCCTGTTGCTATGGGTGACTTGGCATCAGGCTGTTGTTATCGGGAGCAGCTGAACTCAATAAGGACGATTTGACGTGTAGGTAATGAACACGCCTCTGCACGGAGAAGACATTACATATTACAACTTCTCTATGCTAAAGACAGAAGATGATTCTGCCAGTAAGTCTAAAGAAATACCTGCCACTGCTCATTTAATGTTGTAACAGTTTAGTTTCAGGTGGGCTGTGCGTTTTCTTTGCTTAATGCAGCCTTTGCCTCGTTACCTTGTCCTTTGGTTTGTATCTTGTGTTCTTTCTGCCTTTTTGTTTTGATTTTTTTTTTTCTGTTTTGTGACATTGTGACAAATTAGCTCAGCTTCTGTTTGAAATAACCGTTCTATTGCTTAGCTGTATGTTTAGGACACGTGCATGTCCCTGTATATGTCCCACTCCAAGTCGCCCCCCTGAACGATCCCTGCAAATCACAATGAAACCTATTAAAAGACAAAGTGGAGAGAACACACAGAGAAGACGTCAGCCACAGAACGTTCCAACAACGTTCCATCTTGTCCATCACACCTTAAAATTAGATGCGGACACAACCTAAATCGGCCTGCTTTGTATCTTAACAGGAGTCGTTTTGACATCACACTAAACGATTCCAAGGTTGTTCAATGTTAAGGTAATTCTTCTATGAGAGCCCGTCGTCCATCTGCAGAGGATGAACATGTCACTGCTACATTGCAGGCAGTGCTGCCCTCCCCAGGCTGTGTTTAAGCAAAGCCCACCCGAATCCAAGCTTCTTGTAGAGTGAGATGAGTGTTGAAGCCCAACAGAGGCGGTCCTGTAGCGTGTCCATAACGATGCGTTTGTCCCACCGCACCTGTCCTTGGAGGTCAGGAATTAAACTTTCAGCGCCTTTGCTTTCAGCGGGCACCGTGTGCTGCAGGGCCTGCCCACTGTTCAGCTCCATAATGTGTCTGCTCACCTTCATCAGCATTGCTGCCACGGCAACAGACTGGCAATACAGAGAGGAGAGGAGAAGCAGCTGTTAGAGGCAGCGAGTCAGCAACAGACTACAGTGAAAATCATACAAGAAGACTACAGCAAGACAGAGCAACGTCTACAGAAAGTCCAGTCAGCAACACTGAATTCATCTCATATTGTCATAAGAGCAGTGTTGCGGTAATTTATTAATAGTCGGACAGTGTAACAGTAACCTGTTTAATGTCTGATGCATACTGTACATGGTCATTAAGCAGACAATGTCACAATGCTCACTTTCAGCACATAAGGAGAAGGTCTGTAGAAAGATCACGCTGAGCACTACAGCAGTCGTGTTGGCGTTTCAAGACAAAACAGCAGCACCGTGCTGCCTCAGCATTGTGTGGAGTTTAGTTTGTTCAGAATCACCACGGCCCACTTTGCTGGCTCTGGATGCTGTGTGCGTGTGCGTGTGTGTGTGTGTGTCAGCACGTACACGTATGTGCTGGGTCCACCCGGCCTTTGTGAGCCCCATACCCATCGGCACTCACATGTCAGGGATTTACACATCATCTGGTCCTTTATGTCATGACTTGCATAAAATGCCCCGCTTTTAGAGATGGTCGGAGCGACTGGCGGGCCCCGCTTTTTAGAGACAGTCGGAGCAACCAAAAGGCCCCGCTTTTTAGAAATGGTCGGAGCAACTGGTGGGCCCCGCTTTTTAGAGACGGTCGGAGCGACCAACGGGCCCTGATTTTTAAAACCGCAAGTCCTGTGCTTTTGCTTTCCAATAGCTTTCCACAGACATTCTTAAGTAGAGAATCATAATTAATACTGTAAAATTTCAGCCGTATTTATGTAAATAAGCCTGTAAAAACACATGAGGCCAAGGAGGCAGCTTTAAACGCTGGTTTCTGCCATTCCAGCATTTGAAACAAACCGATGAATTAAACATTTCAAATTAGGCTTGAGGTGCTGTTAGAACGATGTGCATTTAAATAACTTTACTGCGTCTTGCACCATGTCTGTAATAAATAAGGTCCTGAGCTAAGTTTATTCACAACTGCTACTAAGATGCCATATACGTGTCAATTTTAGTATGCTGTGTTGTATAAAGGTCATGTAAAATTAAAAAAGTACAGTTTTCTGTTAAGTTCTGCAATAGAGCTCATTGTGATGTACATTAAAAATGGTGTGAATAAATATGAGTGGGGTAGCTGCTGTGGTCAACGCGCTCTGTCTGTGTTTCCATCACACTGAATACATTGACTGGTATAAAGGTTAAATGTGAAAAGCTTTATACATGTTAAACTGTGTTAAAATGCATTTCATGTAACTGTGTTTCATGACATTACACTTTACATCTAAGGAAAGTGTACCAAACTAGAGGATGCAGAACACTTTTCTCCACACTACATTTACATATTAAAGTGTCGCAACTCCGAGTGATTCTTATCGAACAGGATGTCACCCATTCGGACTATTTCTAAGGATCCCAAAAAGAGAAACAAATCTTGATGCTCATAAATGCTTGTACTGTTTGGAGCAGGTAAAGATCCATCAAGGTACAGTCAATTACAAACGATTAAAATTATACACTGTACAGCAAATACAGGTAATAGAATGTAAATACTTCAGGAAACACCTTTATTTAACACACGTTTGCATTACCACCAAACTCTGTCTTCTCTCTGATATTTTATTGTCTTTTTTATGTCTCAGAAAATGTGACATTTGCTGTGACCTCCAACCACACACCAGCGAAACGTCATGAATGTTCACTTACATATTCAGGCAAAGCAGCGGCTATCACATTCTGCCTTGAAGCATCCCGAACTATCGTCCGCCTCGCATACAATTAGCATCGTTTATTTGGGCACGGTGCTGGGCAGGGGCAACTCAGGACTCAAACAGAATAACACGACACAAAGTGACTTCAGCCGGGGGCCGACCGGACCAGGCACGCTGTATGACCTGTTACATAATCCAGGTGAAAAGTTCACCAACCTCACCTGCTCAGCAGGATGGGCAGGTGTCAGACAGGAGGAGGTTTTTGAGATACTGTGGATGCTGGACACTTCGACCAGCTCGTGCAACAGACTTCTATCCTTTTAACAAAAAAAAAAAAAGAGTTCAGCCTTTCACATAGATGGGGAAGTGGAAGATACAAGCGGGTGATGAGCCAGTGTGGGTGATGAGTCTGTGCAGGTGATGTGTCTTTTACGTTGGCTGATGGGTAGCCAGCCTTCAGCTAATCAGTTTGCAGAACTGCCAGAGGGTAAGGTATAAACCACAACTAAAACTCGTGATAATACGAGGTCCTCGTGTCTCTCCTGCAGCAGGTACAGGAGCGGGTGTGTGTTGCACTGACAGCGTGGTTGGTGATGTGAGTTTAGAGTGCTGTGTTTGTGCATGTCTCAGCACGTGTGTCTTGTTGAATTCTGCAGTTTGCCCTTAAACAGAGACTTTCAGGAACACAGCCTGGTTAATAACTGACAGGTTTTTAGGAACTGACCAACTGCAAGACCTAGAGAAACAACAACGGAAAATATGTGGAAATTCAGGGAAATTGGGCATAAAGGCAGTGGCCTAATAAAGCCTTTTTAAAAAAAATTGTTGCTCTATTGCACATTTCCACTTGGTATGAAAAAAGTGATACAAAACAGCACCACATGCAAAACATCTCGGTAATGTTAAACATATACAAATGTAATATGAGAAATGTTTTGTGTTCAGCAGCACTCTGAAGTGATGCTGTGGTTATCCTTGTCATCTCACTCCAGGGGCACGTCACAACGACGCACTGTATACGTGTGGCCATAGTGCACTCAGTTAGGCCTACGCTACTGACATGTCGCAGTGCTTTTCTTCTCTCTCTCTCTCTCTCTCTCTCAAATACACACAGAGTAAACCCATGGAATTCATTACTGGCCTGTTGCGTAACACAAACGCACTGCTCCCATCAAGTTTGCCTTCAGCACTGGCTCCCATGAATGATTAAGCCGACCTGGCTGTGCACTTTGCAAACCTTCCCAGGAGATGCTGGCTACGTTGGGCCTCTCGCTCCCATTCTGAGAGGCATGCAAGTGACTGGGTAGATCCATATTTAAACTACCAGTTCACCCCATCTCAGCTGCCAGTCACCAGTGCACATCTGCCTACGGGAGCATCAACACCGACATCTCGATAAGAGAGACCTGGCACAGCTTTCCTGCTCTGAACGTCCAAATGCTTACAGGGGCTTCTCACAGTGAGTGAAAACGCAAGAACATCATCTGAGTGCACAGCACCGTGGTGAAGGACTCATTTCAGCATGGGGGGCATTACTTGCATTCAGTGGCATCATATATTTAATCCGGATGCATGTGTGGGGCAGACATTTTTCTCCTCACTAAACATTTAAGGGACATGTAGGTAAGTGGGAAACAGGGGACACATCACTAGTGTCTTAAACTACTTCCCCAGTAGGATTTTGGCCTTGGAAAGTGTGTCTGAAAAGGTGAGAGCAGCACAGCACAGGAACACTCAGCTCTGGCTTCTCATTCGGACACCTCCGTCCCCTTCTGAACTGACTGGGTGAACAGCCTGAGCCCTACACTGCCAGGTGGGCCCGTATGCTGCTGCTGGGCTGCCACAAACCAGCTCAAACTGCATCTGATTTCCCTGTCAATCATTGACTGGTTTCTAGTGTATTTGCCCTGTTATACACTGTGATGTGTGTAGCTCTGGGTGCTCTGGGTGCTCAGTCAGGGGGTGCGCACTGCTCAGTCAGGGGGTGTGCACTGCTCAGTCAGAGCTCAGTCATGGCTCAGTTGGGGGTGTGCACTGCTCAGTCAGAGCTCAGTCGGGGGTGTGCACTGCTCAGTCAGAGCTCAGTTGGGGGTGTGCACTGCTCAGTCAGAGCTCAGTCATGGCTCAGTCGGGGGTGTGCACTGCTCAGTCAGAGCTCAGTCGGGGGTGTGCACTGCTCAGTCAGCGGTCGCCAACAAATTCATGACTAATTTAAACAATGTTATATGTTCTAAGAACTGTAAGAACAAACTTAGTGAGTACAAAACTCTGAGAGCTTAGGGGGCTGTTATGAAACAACACTGAATGTCTTATATGTCCTTCAGAGGGCAAAAAAATTCAATTCTTAAAGATCCCATTTTGGGCAAAAATGAAAGCCAGCAACAACTCAATAGATTATAAATTTCTGCTCTTTTAAGACATTTGCACAATTTTTCAATATAACTCAGTATAATTATGCTTGACACAAAAAGCAAGAAACGTGAGTAGACCAGTAACAGTTAGTCACAGTATATTTCTTGAGACCTTCCATATTGTAACTTCTACATAACCTTCTGTGTTCTGTGTCAAACATTAGCAAGTAACATTTACCACAGTGAAACACTGAAGCAGTATTCCTGTCCTCTCCCCTCCCCTCCTCTCCTTACCTCTCCCCTCACCTCTCCCCTCTCCTCTCACTGAGGATCACTCACATGTCATTCAGGGAGCTGTAATTACCATTTCAATCTTCACGCCTAAAGTGGACGTGAGGATGATGAATAATTATTGGTATGCCGGCCTGTAAAGATGTCTGACTAAATAATTATTCCCTTTTCTTATACTAGAAGAGTTTGGAAGAATTAATGAAAGCTTGTATTTGCAGCAGCTTGTCCCAAGGTCACTGTAATTCCCAAGGTCACTGTAATTCCCAAGGTCACTGTAATTCCCAAGGTCACTGTAATAACTAGTCTTAGTGTACAAGTGCTGTATGTAACTCTGCCAGCCCACGGTTAAATATAAAGCTTGTCCCTCTTTGGACAACTGAGCAAACCTCGTTACCTGTTCTGAAGGTACCTTGTACCTACTTTAGTGCGCAGTACCTTCAGCTAATGAAGATCGTCATAATTTGTATACAAGCAGTTAAGTGTAGTGAGAACTGTACAGGGGTTTCTCAGGTGTGTGGCTGAGGCAGGGAGAGGGTCCCTGTTTAGCCCATGTACTTGCTAGAGGCAGGCCATGTTGTCGGGACAGTGAAGGACTTTTTTCTTCTCCGAGTCGTACATTTTGTAATTGTCCCACGACAGAAGCAGGGACGCTGGAAATAGAGCTGCTTATGTAAGGTGCGGAAATGCGATTGGTTAGAGTGAGTGAAAACGAGAGCCTGTCTCTGGACTGAGAAGACCAAGGTGGCATTGATGAAAGTCTGCTCGACAGTCTCGGACAGTTGCCAGGCAACGCTTCCAGAAGTGCGTTCCTAAGGTCATTGTTCCAGGGAAGAGCGTCAGTCAGCCAGGCACAGACACAAAGAAACACATGCAGGGATTGGGCCTATCAGCTGAGAGGCCCTGGGTTTAAGGTAGCAGTGTGGCTCAGTCAGCCAGCAGTCCTTCATCCTGTTACTTCAATGTCACACGTTTCCTGTAAGTTTAAATTCTTAATGGAAGCCTTAAAGTAATTTAATGTAATCTAATTACATCCAGTGAGCTCAGGGTACAAGGTGTCTTTACATGGGATGTTCTGTTACTCACAAAACATTCATAAGCATAGGAGAGTGAAGGATGGGACATTATAATCCAGAAATTACCATAGTTGAGATCTATAAACTCTTGAAGGAACTGGGTGCCATCTAAACATATATTCTGGATAGAGCATTCTGAAATTCCAAGATTATTTGTTCTTAATTGCTGATGAGATAGGATGGTTAATTTACATAAATGTAGATTGTTACCATACACCCGTCAGTGTGGCTTCTCAGTGTGTACAGAAGAACAGGGTCACTAACCACGCAGTCAACCAGACCACGCCAAAACTTGTGTTGATTCCAATTTCATTTTACATGTTCGTTGTTAATTTTGTGAGTTGACCATCCAAATCTTGCTTGTTTTTTAATTTTAGAGTAACTTTATTAATCCCAGAAGGAAATTCTCTGCATTTAACCCTTGGGGGAGCTGTGGGCAGCTAGCCAGGCAGAGTGAGACTGGGAGGAGACTCAGCCGACAGGTACTCACAGGACGACCACAAGTTAGCTGTCAAACTGGCTGTTTGACAGAACCGAGCAGTGTCTACCTCTCCCCTTAGGGATGTTTCATCTTTGAGGAGGACGGTAATTCCATTTTTACTGCTCAGCGCTGAGCTCCCAGCACTGTTGTTACACATTATTGTGTTAGACAGGGTGAACAAACAGGGTCTTTAGTTTCTCAGCACCAGCGGTTGCTATGGGCTCTGAGTACCTGCAGGGCTCAGGCACGTTGTCACCAGTGCTGGAAGTCCATTACGTGCCACCACCGTTCCCTAAAGAACATGATTTAGGTGAGGCACACTGAGACCCACATCACTTTTATGTGTTTGCTAAAGATCTTGGGCTCCGGTTTTCAGCTTTTCAGGCCCCTGTCAGTCACCGGCCCTATGAATTGTCCTCTGTGTCCACCTTTGTATGACATCCCAGATGTTTACAAGGATTTTAATAACTGATCAGTTACTAGTGTAAAAAATAGTAATTGTATGGGTTTATCTTCACAAATAGCTTTTGCACGTGTGGTATGTGCCTTAGAGCTGTAAGATGTTTGAACATATCAGTGGTTAACAGAGAAGCTAAGAGTTTGGTAACGTCGTCTCACGTAAATGGGACATGGCAAAAGACAAGATGAGAACATGAGATGTGCTCAGTGCCCACGGCGAAAATGTCAGGAAGAGCACAGTGGCACGGAAACGCCAACACCACACTCTCCCAATTAGTAAGCCCTGTCCCGAGGACACGTCCGAGCAGTAATGAAGGTTACACTGGCAGCAAATAATCAGACATTAAGAGCAGGAGGGGGGGGAGAGAGAGAGAGAAAGGGAGAGAAGATGACATCATTTTCAGCCTTCTTTGCAGGAAGGTAATGTGCTGACTTGGTCCGTTAAATGGATTTAAATCGGAGTGATCTCTAATTGCATCCTCTAAAATTATATAGGTTTAACACATTTAAGAATGTAATTATTAGTTTTCTCCTACAACTACAGTGACTTAATTTCGCTGTTTGTGGAGGACCAGACACAACCACAACATCCTTTCAGTGTGTTAAAAGAATGATTTTGAAAAGCACTTGCATTTCTCACAAAGACTCTCTCTTCTTTGTGATCTATGATTTCTGATAAAGGTGCTCTGTGACTACCCAAGACATCATCTGTCTTTACAGCACTATTCACGTCCTGTCTATAGTAATTTTTTACCATTAAAATCCATGGAGCGGGTAAAGGATAATGCATTTTTTGCTAGGGGTATTGAATTTTCTCCAGTCGCAGAGATGAATTGCAAAGACAGTAATACAAGAGATTCCTTTCATTGAAATGTGCTGAACATTTGCACCCTCCTGCACAGCAGCCATGACCCTTAACACGTACTACACACTTTATATTACCTCTGGCTGTGCTACGTTCAGTATGTCATGTTTTCATGTAAATATTTAGCACCATAACGTTCTGTAAAATTGCATCTTTGTGGTTTTTACATCCCTTTCAGCTTTTGTGTTCAAAGTGAAATGGCTACATGCTGTGTAGCATGTATAAGCACAAAGACCTCTCACTGTGTTCAGTATCACGACTTCTTGATATGTTGATAAGTTTAAGATAAGTTTGGTTTAATTGGCTGTGGATGCTTATGCGACGCACAGTGTGACACACTGTGTGTTTAAGCTCGTTACCTGTGTGAGTGTGCAGTGTACGCATGCCAGCTCTTGTGTAATGTTACGTAATCTCCCGGACACAGGGTCTGTGCCCTCTGCCCTGCTCTCACTGCCAACTGGAGGTCAGCACTTAACTGGCTCTGCCCACGTAACAGGCTGGGCTCTGCCCTTTGCTGTACAGAGACTGGCGGATTTGGTACGTGTGTTTATTCATGGTCTGCCTCTCTCTGTGTGGGGAGGCTTATGGACAGAAGCTGCACCCCAGCCCCCATCTTTTCGCATTACGACTCTACACTCTGCCCTTCCATTCTTTGTCTTTTGTCTGCAGGTTTCCAAAAGCATGCTTTCCTCAGCCCTGCTTTAGCCTCCTTCTCTGACCTGTGCAGTGTGTGTGTGTTTGGAGGGGGGGTACGAGCTATCCCTCAGCACCCTTCACCACCCCCCTGTCCACACTAGCACAGCTGGTCACACCATAAGGGTGTCTGCACAATGTGTGGTGACCTTGAAACCCATCTGCGGTGAGGGCAGGCAGGAGAGGCGGTCATTTGGCAAGAGGCAACCATAGCCACACGGAGAGAGAGTGGGATGGTGGTGCGGGGGGTGGGGCCAGGCGTTACACTACATGTGTTGACACGTCTCCCCTCCCCATTGGGTTCTGACAGTCCCTCTCAGCATCGTGTCTTTGAACTGCGTGTGAACTGGGAGATGACTAACGTGTCCATAGTTCTGCTCTTCTGCCAGTAGTCATCAACAACGAACCATGTTTGGTAACCCAGTGTGACTAATGACTAATGCTACGTTACATCAGCCGTGTTGTTCAACAGCCAGGGAGGTTGTAAGATCATCTCCTGGTAAGTGGCGGTACAGAGACAGTGAAGCAGGCAGAGATACGGCTCGGTGATCCATGGAAGGTGGCACTCGTCCACATCAACAGATAATCTAACACAATGTTACTAGGCAACCATATGAGCACACGTTTCCAAGGGAAGAAACGGCATCACCAACAGAGATTCCAGTAAACTTAAAAATATTGAGCAAGGAAGCAGACTGAGAAGGACACCAGGACAGTGTTATCTCCCAATTAATGAATTATTTTATTCTGCATTTTGTAGATCCTGTGCCCTTTTTTAATACAACATAGGAAAAGACAGGAGGCTTATGGACTACATTAAAACTACTGCAACCCCAAGAATGACACGTATCCTGTACCGACGTGACTAAAGTCAGAGACGCGTACGCCGCACGGACGTGACTAAAGTCAGAGACGCGTACGCCGCACAGACGTGACTAAAGTCAGAGACGCGTACGCCGCACTGATGTAACTTTACCACAGTGCTCTTTGACACAGGCATGAAGGGCAGCATGGTGGAGCTGATACTGGACTGCACCATGCCAGCAGTAACATGCAAAATGTGCAAGTGCAGGTTAATGACTGCTGTCTTAATGACATGTTAACGAAGCAAAACGACAAAGCAGCAAATGTCATGTAAATGCTGTGTAAAAGTGGAGCCACTCTGTGGGGCTGGTGCACACCCCTGCGTAACCCCACTCCTTCTCTGGGGCTGGTGCACACCCCTGCGTAACCCCACTCCTTCTCTGGGGCTGGTGCACACCCCTGCGTAACCCCACTCCTCCCGTCTGGCAGTGGGGCAGCCGTGCTCCCTGTGCTTATCTTCTTCAGCGAGGCCTGACTTGACAGGTTAATTGTGTCAAGATCTTCCTGCTCAAGCTGCACATCTGCTGCAGAAAGGCTCCTCCCAAACACACACACACACACACGCAGGTCAGAGGAGAAGGCCAATTGGAGCCAAATGAGAGAGGCTTTATTGTCCAGTTTTATGGGCCTGTATGGGGGGGGGCTCTCTTTGTCTTTGGCATTAAAACAGGCTCTTGGGAAACAGAAGCTCTTCAGTCTGCCCGACTACACCAGACCATTCACAAAACAAATTAACATTTTATTCAGCTCAGCACGGAGTTCGTTAAACCATACGGTCTACTCTGCAGAGCACAGCATGGGACATCCTGCTGTGCAGTGCAGGCTGGGAAGGGAACCCTCACACACAGAACTGGCCCTCCTACACACGGGGCCGGACCTCCTACACACGGGATCAGGCCACGAGGCCAGCTTCCTAGTTATGTTCACCCATTTCTTCAGCATAAGTGTTTTGTGTTTCCTAGTTAGAGTATAATTCTTTTGGAAGTAATTGGGTTTTGTTTTAATTTTTTCTATAATTACCAAAAAAGTGTCTTCATTAAGAGGGAGGAAAACTTGTTTATTCTAAACAGTTTTTGTTTAGCAGGGCAGGGGACACCCAGGGTGGGGCACCAACCCACCACAGCTGTCTATCTGGAAGCCAAATCAGCCTTTCTCAAAGACAGGTAAAACAAGCAATTAAAAAAACAATTTAAAACCACAAGGATGCACTTACGAGACCTATTAAACAAACCGTATCTGTGCGGTGAAGGTCACATGAAAATTAAGATGGACACAGTACATAACAAACGTCTTAAATGGAGTATCGCTTAAGCGTGTAGTGGATAAGCAGGTCAAGCTAGCGCATTGTGTACAGCGGCGAGGTGCAGAGGAGAGGAAGAGAGGCGAGGCGGAGAGGAGCGTGCAGCTGCGACAGCTCCGAGTGCCTGTGTGCAGGTGCTAAAGCAGGACACCAAGGTGGGGCTGCTGACTCGGCTGTGCGCGAGATGAATGGCCGTGCTAAATCACAAGACGTATCCCAGAATCCTCTCCAAACTGGAGCAGGTCAGTGCACTCGTGTGTGGTTTGGCCCTACAGGAGTCTGCCTGTCCTCTGCACATCCAGTCACAAACCTCAGGTGCACCGGTCTCCTCAGAACCCAAACACAAGGCGCATCCTGCTCTGTTTCAGCGTTAAAACAAAAAAATTCTATCCTTTGAAGCTGAATAACATTTTTGTCAGATTTTTCCCTTATGTTAATGTGTCATAATGTCAGGAGAAATGAGCCATGGCACAAATGCTAACAGTGGGAAACGCATGACAAAGGTGTCTGGGAGGACTTTCTGCTTACATGTTACTGGGTGGATCGTACTCTTGACCCTCAACCTCCTTTATGTTATCGGGTATTTGTGGAAGTTCTTTTGTTCCACATTCTGAAGAAAGCCATGACAGGCCAGCTCTGATTCCCTGCACACGCCATTGTTCCATGAAAGGGGGTTACCATGGTAACCACAGCGACAGAAGGCCAGGGGTCAGAGGCTGCGACCAGGACTGGGCCCAAAGTCACACATAAACTGTTAGCATTACAAAAACACTGCGCGAGTCACATACAGCGACGGGCGCACCTGTCGTGACGCACGAACATGCAGCGCAGGGGCACGGTCCTGACGGGCACGCTCGTTTTTCAGAGGAACTGTCCAAAGGTCCTCATGCACCTGTCTTCGTACACTGACGCAAGACCACTGATGCTTGGCTGTGCCACTGAGAAAGGCTTGGGCGTGTGGGGTGATCTCCCCCACGATGTGTCATGGCAGAAGCTTAAAGTACACTTCATATGTGCTTCCGCTGATTAACAGGGACACAGAGAGACACGAAGTGGGACTCCTGTTTGCTGTGGGGACCCTACAGATTTATAAGGTATTAGTAATTTCTCTCAAGCATCACTACCACAGAGATGCCACAGTGAATGCGAGAGGTAACCAAGGCAACAATTATGCCAGTTTCCGGGGGGGGTGGGGGAGACCTTCATGGCACCACACAGACAAGAGCACGGTCACTCATCATGAGTCTGGACACAAAATCACGTTCTTAAACACAAAGCTAAACACATTGGAAGTTATTTTATTTTTCCACAGAAATTACCTACGTCACTTTCTGTCCATGTGCTTGTAAACTGAGTTTGTAGCACAGCCCGTTTTTTTTTCCATGAGGTCCACACAAGCCTTTTATCGTTGCTTATTCTTTTCTGACATACAAGAGCTCCACAAACAGAAGATCCAAAGAGAAGGCCTGAAAATGAGGGAGCTGGCAGAGAGGTGAGAACAGCAGATGGAATCGTACGCTCAGAAATAATTAACTGTATCCACGGTGACGTCACCAACATCCGTCAGGAAAGCACTTAAACAGAGAGACGCTGCACCATCTCCCGCGTCTTCAAACTAGTCCGTTGGTTACTTAGTACAAGATGAGTCTATGGGAAAACAGGGCTTAGCAAATGTCAAGGATGTTGATGTATTATTGTTGAAATCTGAGCTATGGCATCATCTTCATGCACATAGAAAATTAAGTAACTTTAAGTATTTACCAAAATACCAAAATATCTATGGCAAATACATCGAAAAGTAAGAAATGCAGCTAAACATTTATACCGAGCGTTAGCTGAAGCTCACGCTGAAAAGACATAAAGCTAAATGTATACACTGAGCGTTTGCTGAAGCTCACACTGAAAAGACATAAAGCTAAATGTATACACTGAGCGTTTGCTGAAACTCACACTGAAAAGACATAAAGCTAAACGTATACACTGAGTGTTAGCTGAAGCTCACACTGTTAGCGCTCCTGAGTGTGGATGGGTTTAAAAATACCTTTTACAACGGTGGAAAGTCTAAGAATACAAAAGACAAACCATTAAGCATATCGTCTAAACTATCCTCAGTTAACATTTAACTATTTTGAGTATCTGAAATGTGTGTGTGTGTCCCAGAGCAGTGCTGGTTCTCACTGCCACCTTCATTAATTCCAACCCTGTGAAATCTAATCTGTACCTTCACACACTGTGAACCAGCTACACACTCTGGCTCCACTGTAAGCGAATGTCGCTGGACCACCGACTCAGCGACCCAGGATAACAATATAAAAACAGTTAAAATGACGTGTGTGTCCAAACAGAAGTGTGACTCTTACTTCCTTGTAAGGCACGTTACAGAAAGCTCTCGCTTATTGTGAACCTACACTTAAATCTTTCTCCAGCAAAGACTGTTACTTTTCTTCCATGGAATATTACACAAACAAACAGTTATTGGTAATTATAATTTTATCCTTAAACAGAATTAAACCATATGTACATAAAATGTCCCTAAATTCTTTTAATAAAAAGAATTAATAGATGCCCAAAATTACAAACGGACTTGCCAATAAATACGAAACCATCTAATGGTAAAGTACAGAGAATCTTTATTTTTAACTATACAAAACTCAATTCATTAAATATAAAAGGATCATAGGTACAAAATTCCTTTTTACCATATACTGTATATATAATGTTGTGTATATAAAAAAAACTGAGTCCAAATGCGTTGATCTCCTTATTTTGTTTACATGCAACTGAACAGGTTAGTAACTCTCAAAATGTTGGAGTACACTGTTCATGTAATGAAAAGCTGTCAGCCCCAGGTCAGTGGGACCACAGCTCCTATTGGAGTAAAGGAACTAGACCTCTGAGGTCATGCAGCATGTTACAGTTAAATAAGGTGCTTCAGCCAATTTGCATTGTTGTCACCTTTACCTGTGGAAAAGTTAAAGTCCTGACACTGGTGCCGGCCAAATGGGGATCACGCCTGGATTCAGTTATACTGTTTGCACAATTTCAAACAACTGTTTCAATACTGCAGTAATATTTTATTTATCAAACCAGATTTACTCTGTTCATTAACCAATATTAAATAAGGCCTGAGCAAACTAAACAGAAGTAGAAAGCAGTCACTGAGTATTTACAAGTGTACATGGCAGTGAGTCAGTGCTCCTGCACCCTACGATGGTGGATCTCCTCCGTGAATTGCTTTGTACTTTGCCATCTCCTCAGGGAAGACTTTGGCCAGCTCAGAAATTAGCAGACTTTTAAACTTCTGCAAGGAAAAAAACAAGCAGGAGAACAACTTTCACCTTATTCTGTTAACAACTACTGTCTTAAGACTAAAACTTTAAAGTATAACCACTTTAAACACATTATTACAAATTCAGCATTTAATCCATATCACGTAAATACATGGCACTGAACTTATCCAAAGAAAAAAAAACAGATGACAGGTATTTAAAGCACCTGTCTGGAGGCCTAACACGACACTGGCGGTTCCCATGGTGACGGACCACATCTTACCGTCATGGTGTCAATCTTGCCTTTCACCTGTTCGTTCCTCGCCAAGGCTCTTTCTAAACACTCTTTGGTGTAGAGCTGAGGGTTCCGACCCTGATCGATGTACCTGTGCAGCAACGTGACACGGTTACAGAATCACTGTTAAAGAGTGTGATTTAGTGGGAAACGGGAGGGGACCCCGGTTTTCACGTCCAGGGCGCACGTCTTCACCCAGAGCCTCCATTCGCTTTAATGCGCATCACCACCACATTCCCACAGCGGACACTTACTCGAAAGCTTCCAGAGGCACGTTGATGTCGTGCAGCTGCTGCCGACATTTGTCAATATCCTGCAGTCCGGTGATCATGCAGTTCCTGCGTCAGGGGAACATCGGCTCCGTTTAGCCCAAGTGTCAAACAGCCACATTCCTGCTAAATAGGATCTACAGCACGTTTAGTTTAAAAAACTCATTCACAAACAATACCTGCTGCTTTAACTCCTGAATAAATGCATCTGTCTTGAAATTACTTATCATAAAACGTGTCGGATCACTTAATAATGAAGAGGTTAAACGTATGTTGAGTGGTCATTACACAAATAAAACCTTAAAACCTTTTCAATATTCTGTAAACTTACAGTTTTTGATTCAGCCCTGTCTGGCTACTGGGCTGAAAGTCGCTAACGATGATTCCTAACTGTCGGATATTTTCCACAAACTTCTCCAGATGTTCTTCGAGATTATCGAATTTTTCGGCCATGTTATATTAAACAATCTCCTCTTAACTGAGAAACATCTAACATTCATATAAATAAACAGAATACTCAACTCTAGACAAAGGCTGCCTACATAGTTGAACCCGTTTTGCAAAATGCTGTGCAAATCGTTTTGCGGCAGTAAACCAACCAATCGCTCATCGGAATATTAGATTACCATAGCAACCACACGAACGTAAAATTAGGCTGCCGTAAAACGATCGACTTCTAGTGAAACTGGAACGTATTCCGGTAGTAATATTGGGAATTCAGTGAAACCTGTCATAACATCTCAGAACTGTATAAACTTATAAAATTTCAGCACATTTTAAATGTTGATTTTACGTATATGGGCTATGATCATGTTAAAGGTGCATCGCAGTTGCTTGATGCGTGTATCCGTTCCACCCAGTATCGTTTCATGGTTGTTTAATAAATTATGATGCAAATAAGACATGAGCTCCTCATAGCTTTACCTACGACTATATTTAATCTGCATTAACCGATTTACATTCCTGTACAGATATCTTAATTATATGACGTATGACTGAGACCCCATTAATATGACTAGGCATATCTTCAATTAGCGCACGTACTAATGGTTATACAATGCGGTTTAGTAATGGTATTTTATACCAATAAAGTTGTAATTACTTGCAATAAGTGTTTGTTTTCTAACATCTGTCATGTACTAGTAAAGACAGGACGTGCATGCGCGGTGAGCAGTCCTGGACTGACACATTTGTATAGTTTTTACACGTTAATTTTACCCGTGTCCATGAGATAGGTAAACTAAATCTTCCTTTACTTTGTATTTTAAGTGTGGCTCAGTCGATGTTACAGCCTCACACTGGCAGTGCTTCAGGCAGAAGTCCAGGTTTGTTTGTGGGGAGGGCTTTGTGCTCTGTACCCCCCATTCCAAAGACTAGATGTAGTTCAAAAGAATTTAAAACACCAAATTGGCCCAAGATTTAGAGTCTTTGAGGCTCTCTTGTGTTGCCCTGGTTTGGTTTAAGGCCCATCAAACCCAGACCCAAATGAGGAAAAGCAGGAGATTAAAATGGAAACCTGCACGCGGTGTGTAAACAGTATTTTATTGAAGACATGACAAATAACAAAATATGAAACAAAGTGGCGCATCTTAGAATAAATGACGAGGACTAAGCATTATGACCGCTATTCTAGCAATAAAAGACGTAATAACGTTATGAGTTAGTTTGATGTAATGCTGTTGCCTTGTGTTACATTCAAATTACGAACGGGGGAGATGTGCTGTATATTTTCAATAATTCCGGTTTTGAAAACGGCACCACATGTTTATCTCCGGTTTGCTGCGTGTTACAACACATTAAAATTGTCCCATATTCGCGTGAAAATGAGCGATTATGTTTATATGTAATCGTGAACACGGGTACTGCTGTTAAGGCTCACACCATATAAAGACCTTAATTCAGCCGTTATTGTGTGCGCTCGCAGCCCTAAGGATATGTCTGGTGCTGTAGATACACAACATATGAATGCATTAATTATAGAAATCAACATTTTTAAATTTATGGCATCAAAGCTTCGGAAGCTAGTAACCCGACATAATGCTAGTGATAAAGGGACGATAAAAACAACTTTATCTGATTTGTTGCAGAGCCCTGGTATTATCTGTTGATCAGATGCCTTGGCACAAATTTGCCAAGAAGATCAAACAAGGGCGCCCGAAACCACCAGAATTCGAGAAGCTAATCCGTGGAAAAAAAAAGGCCAGCCCACGTTATGCATAGATTAGTGTGCGCGTTTGTTCATTCCGCCCAGGTACAGGCGCACGCCGTGTCGCCCCTCTATCTGCCTCCGCTCAGCATCATCAGTGCTGTTGGTGCTGCTCGCGCTGTCGGGGCTGCGGCAGCTGCGCTTACATCAAAGGTTTTATCTCTGCGAAGTCAGACGCTGGATTAAACCGCATCAGACTCTTCCGACCTCATTTGCGGCCGTTTTCTGCATACATGCGTACATATTTTTTTGCTGGATACAGACGACGGAGTAAAAATAAGGGAAAAATTAACGTAGGCTGTAGACTGCAACGTTATCAAAGAAACCAATGTTCCCGTTTGACGAAGGTGTGATTAATTTGTTTTGGGAAACGAAACCTGGAACATGCATGACCGTGTCTGAATTTTCGAGCTTCGTGAGAAAGACAGCTGCAGGATCCGAATAAAGCCGCATCTTCAGTAGCGCAAATGCACCAGGGAGCGTAACCCAGCTGTCAAACCTGCTGCAACGCAGAAAGGAGAGACGCAGCCGACAGGGGAATCGTTTCAGTAGCGAATCAGTTAAATTTATCACATTTTGACCGAATTTATGCACGAACTAGCAGTTTTGTATTAGGCTCGAAACGTTCATGGCTTTTGTGATTTCCATCTTGAAGTCGTAGACACTATGCGGTGAATTCGGGGACTTCATGCAATTGCCAGTTCGCATTTTCGGGGGCTGCAGTAGGTACAGACATCCCAGTTTCTTGTGTGTGTGTTATAATACCGTTTAAGGGGTTTGTCGGCATAAACAAGATCAAAACTGGAATAATGGCCACTCTGCTTCGAAAAATAGGTTTGATTCGCCTGCACGACCGAGACACGGAGGACCCGAAGCACCACCAGGGCTCGTTCAAAGGCACCAAAGGGAGTCAGAAAAACAGCAACATTAAGCACTGCAACGCGAACAACGAGGGCAGCATCCTGAACACCCCAGAAATCAAGGCGAAGAGGTCATCGGAGCAGTCCAGTAAAGACAAGGCGTCTGCAAAGGAGAAACACGCCAAGGACGCGAAGGAGAAGCAGCAAGCGGCCACTGGCAAGGCGTCCAACACCTCGTTACCGGCGCTGGCGGCCAACCGGCAGCACTGCACCCAGGTCCGGACCAGGAGGCTCATGAAAGAGCTGCAGGAAATTAAGAAGCTCGGTGACAACTTTATAACGGTGGAGCTGGCCGATGACAACCTCTTTGACTGGAACGTGAAGCTGCATCAAGTGGACAAAGATTCCGCCCTGTGGCAGGACATGAAGGAGACCAATACCGAGTATATATTACTGAATGTGTCTTTCCCCGACAATTTCCCGTTCTCTCCGCCTTTCATGCGGGTTCTCACGCCGAGGTTGGAGAACGGCTACGTGCTGGATGGAGGGGCTATTTGCATGGAACTGCTGACACCCCGCGGGTGGTCCAGTGCGTACACGGTGGAGGCGGTCATGAGGCAGTTCGCAGCCAGTCTTGTAAAGGGACAGGTGAGGGCCTGACCCGTGCGCATCACCCCGCCACGGCACACACGACTGTCTGTAAATGTGTGTCCTTTGCGTTTAAACGTAGACTTGCAATGCGTTGCGCGTTTATGCATTTTAAGAAAGACATTTCTGTGCGGCTGTGAGCACGTGTAGAACAGCCTACACGTTAGTGGTTCCTTCATTCCCTTGGTATGTTGACAGGCATTCACGTGTTCCGTGCAGGCTACACAATACAGTGGCTTTGAATGATGTTCTCTGGTGCTGAAGCCGGACAGAATGTGCAGGTTAAGGCGATGCGGAAACCCGTATATTCAACACCGATATCTGTGTTTCCTGAGACGTCTTGAGCCAGAAAGTTCTCAACAGCGGATCGTGCTCATATTTGTGTCATTTGTTGTAAATACGGTAAAATTATATTTCTCAGCGTTAGTTAAATTTTGCGTAACGTTGTTACAGCCTATTCTGTAACAGCCGCTGTATGTGTTTTCCTAATGATGTGTGGGGAAAATGTTTTTCAGACACCACGCTGTGAGTCACTGCGGTAACGCACTCAGCAGCCGCACAATGGGAGCGGGTTCGCTCTTTCCGTTATATAACGTGCCGAGATAACGGCTGACATTACGCCACCACTAATAGTGATAACTTAGCTTGCTGATTTACAATCGGAATGAAATGTCATCCCAGGGTACTCCGTGTACCCAGCTGATTTTCGTGAGCACAGCAATAGCCGCTCCGCGGTGTAATTGTGAAATATTGATTAGGTGGATTTGCCCTCTGACATGGAGGTTACAGCGTGTGTTTATCATTTATTGAGGGACCGCTGGATGCTCCATCCATCCTCCTGGATCCGTGTCGTCATGACAACCAGAATGATGTTACAGTTCGGTCGGCCAGATGAAAGCCTAATAACAACAATGTTATTATTATTATGTTGTTGTTGCGTTCCCCATTATAAAAAAATATTAACACGCAGAGGATGCCCAGGCTTAGATTAAACTACACTCCGTCTCCCATTATTATAAAACGTCGAACGCATTGAAGTAACGGTTATTGTATTCGCGCTTGGCAAATTGGCAAACCGCGTGTGGTAACCTTTGTTAACACACGAGTGCCCCATAGGGATGGAGACTGTAATTATCAGCCAGCGAAAAGATCGATCTTTTCTGTCGAGGCGGAGCCGTGGTGAGCTGTAACACACCACGCAACGGGCCGTTTGTTGGAGAGTCAACACCGAGCGGAGAAAAGTTAATTTCCGATTTCACCAAATGCGTGAAATTCATTATAGATATTACAGCGACGTTTCAGAGATGTCTTTTGTAGATGGAGATGATTTCCTGAGGTTATTTCCCATGAAAACCCTAAAGAGCTTCTTGCAAACCATGGCTAGGTTGTGTGCGGACCTGCTCAGGTTTGTCCTGACCTGCCTTAACCCTACTGAACTGTGTGCTAGCTTGCATAATGATGACACTGAAAGGTGGTCAGAGAGCCCTTAGCCACTGGTTGCCTCTTATTCTGAATGATGGTTTTCAATGGCTGTTACTACTGAACAATGAGTCACGTTTATTAGTGCTATGCAGGAAGTCTGGCACATTATCTATGTGAGCCAAATGTAGCACCAGAAAAACCATTTCAACAAAGCTATTAATCAGAATTATACAGCTGTGCTGCTGTATTACAACGAAGGGTAAAACTGGAATCTGCACAGTAATGACTTTGTGCTAAAATGGAGGCACATTGAGTAATAATTTGTTTACGTAACACCTTTCAGGCTGCTGCACATCACTGCCACTGGTGTGACGACTGTCCCGATATTTGCTGGCAGCGTCACATGGCTATTCAGGGCACACCCAGGCCAGTTTTGTGTTCACACAGATGGTCAGCGCTGCTTGAAGATGCAGCACACGTGATGCTCCAGAGATCTTTTTTTTCTATGATAAAAAATGCAGCCTTTGGGATGCAAACGATCCTGTTTGAGGCCTGGGTTAATTTGTGGCCCGTTAGAATGTGGTCTGCCTTCATTTCGCCCTGGACAACAATACGCTGTTTTTGTCCCTCTAACCACATGCAGCCTGAGTGCGTTGGTGTTTGTACTTGCTGGAGGAAGAAAAAAACAATTGAAGCATAGATGGAAGGAGTGTGTATTTGGAGTGCTATAAAATACACTACAAGCACTCGCACACCTGTCGTAGTCCAGTGTTGTGAAGGTGATCAGAGAAGGGCAGAATGCCACATACTGTTATGTGTTTTCAGTGCTTCAGTTTGTTTGATCACTCTGTCTACAGGGTGTAAGGTGCTAATTATTATCTGTGGTATTATTATTTAACACTAACTGAAGTCATGCCAAAAAATAAAGTGAAGAAATGATTTTTGCTTCTTTGGCATATAACAAACAAGCCCTTGAAAGTGAAGACAAGCTAACACCTGTCTGTCCCCTGCATGACGTCTTTACGTCTTGCATCACAGTATTTCGTTTTCAGCATGGACAGCTTTGTCAGACTTACAGATGTACAGTAATGCAGCCATTGCCAGTAACCTTTATGTTGAGGGCCTAGCTAAGATGAGGCTTCGCAAAACTCTCAAATTCTGTAAAGCTTTTCAAATGAACATTAAAGATGTAAAGCTATTAGTAGGACTTTGCTTTCTCTCCAACACAAGTGCATACACTATCATTTTAAAGGCCTAGGGAAGATTTACTGAATTTTCATTTGTCTACAGTGACACGCCTGGGAGATTGTACCTGTGCCCTGTAAAAGGTCACATGGGTTTGTACCATGCATTTTGGAGCTCATTATAAACTGGGTTCACTCCTCCTTTCTCTAACTGATTATTTTTAGCTAAGCAGCTAAGCAGCTGTATAAAAGGCAGTCGTGCTCCAGGCTTTCCTGCACTGCACGGCTGTTTGAGGTGAGCCGTTATCCACAGATCCTGCTTCAGTTGAACCTGCTTCTGTGACGGCCAGTCACAACATCCGGTTCTCAGCCCAGGGTTTCCTTTTCACTTCTGTAATCGAGCTCCTGTCTAGTTGTTAGATTCTGTTTCAGCAAACACTTGTCCATACTATTTCCAGGTGGTGAACATAGAAGCCTTGTCAGCAGGGTTGGCACTTTCTTTTCAATGTGTGTGTGTGTGTGTATGTGTGTTTTTATATAGTTCACATGACAGATTAATATTGTTAAAGTACTGTAAATCATTACTTGTCAAATATGTAAATTACAGAACATGCACAACATTGTGTTCTTCTGTGTCTTCAGTGTTACACTGATGGTATCTATTCAAGGTAAATTATTTTCTTGAAGCCTTGGTCTAGCAAAAAATGCCTTAGTCCTTGTAATAAGCTGCCGTCTTCACCTAGGAAACTTCAGAATAGTTTCACTTAGCATCTTATTTCTTTATGGAAAAGTACCATCATTTATGGTGTTTATGAGTCAACCAATGCTGATGATATTAAACAGCCACAGACTGCTGCAGCTATGTCTGTAACTCGGGTAGTTGACACTGGAAGACCTGTGCTTGCTTGCCCTCGGGGAATCCACCTCTAACATGACCTGAATATGCGCTTTTCCTCTGCTGTACAGGGTCGGATTTGCCGAAAAGCAGGGAAGTGTAAGAAGGCCTTCAGCCGCAAAGAGGCCGAAGCCACCTTCAAGAGCCTGGTCAAGACTCACGAGAAGTACGGTTGGGTATCCCCACCTGTGTCCGATGGCTGAGGGCAGCGCAGCACCAGCCTCCCCCACCAAACTCTGTCCAAAAATGAAAGCTCCCATCCGTCCTCAGTGCTGCACCTCCTCCATCCCTTGTTTTTTTGACTACTCTCATCCAACCACCGTGGAGAATGCAGATGACGTTTAACTTATTCATGAGCAGGTGTGTTTACAGATAAACGTTGCCTTTAGTGGATTGTCTTTTTGAAACTGGGTCTGGTCTCCCCCTGGGGAAAGTGATAGTCGGCTGATGTCAAGATGTTGCACCCGCCCTCCCCCTGCCCCTTTGCCCCCAAGTTTGAGCTCCCTCCTCCCCTGAACCCTTGCAATACTACTGCCTGCTTTACATCCACCAGACCATCATCATCCTCATCTTGTGTGTGTGTGTGTGCCTGCCTTCAACTCCCAGTTGGGACAATGCACTGCACCAAACAGCATCACACTTTCCATGTACTGCTGCTCTTCTCATTTACACGCAAACGAGTTTGTTAATATTTAATAGATGGGCGGAACATTGAAGTTTTTTTTTTCTTTTCTTTTTTTTTTGCTGTGCTGTTTTTCACAGTTCAATGCAACTTGAAGATTGTAATTTATGTGGAGCTGTGCTCTCATTCGGTCTGTCTCTCTCCCTTTCTGTCTCCTTCTCTCTCACACTCTTTCTCTCTCAGCTAAATTTAGACATCACTGTGTTCTGTAGATGGTCATTGATTTCCAGTGGGGAAATTGTTTGCTTATGCTAAGGTCCTGTAGCAGTTTTTAAAAACTCACAAAAAACAGATGCAATCACTCAAGCCTCTTCACATGTTCAGAGAAGAAAAAGAAGTGAATTGTGATTATTTAGATACCAGATGGCAAAGATGTTTGTTGGATGATCTGTCAGTTGGAGGAGCAGACTGATCCTCGTAGCTAGTGATCTGTTCAGAGCTCCAGTTGTTTGTGTTGTGGAATCTACAAGCTTGGTGTGACATTAAGTGATATTTTTGAAATGACGCTCTATCAGGATCAGCTCTGCTGTGTCAAGGCCACACCAAGATACGAGACAAGAGGATTTGCCCAATGACCTAAAGATCTAAGTCCCTTGCTTGGGAAGTTATCCAACTGTTGTCTGGACAGTCGCAGGTCTTTACCACAGCTCACTGTACAGCACTTGCATGAATAGTGTATTCCATAATCACTGTCGTACACGGCTGCTTGGGTCTAATGGCTGTTATGTGGCATGAAAAGAGGGGTTTCTCTCCCAGAGGGAGCTGTCATTCTGCTGCAATGGAGTCCGCTCACATAAGTCTTCCACACTTGTAAGGGAACAGTGTTTACCGGTTGTTGCTGGCTGCTTTGCAGCATCAGATTGAATTCAAAATGGCGAACATTCTAGGAGTGCTCTCAGCATAGCAACATGCCCATTTGATACGAGTCTGATTAAATCTAGTAATGTTTAATTATGCACTGCATTCGAAAATTTTCCCCAGTCGTTTGTTGTCATTGATGATAATTGTGAAACAAGAAAGCAGTGTTTTGGGTCAGGTTTCTAATATCTTTGTTTTACACCAATACTGTATAATGTAACTGCTCGCTGTCCTTCAGCGATAAAACGAAGGAACGTTTTAGAAATGAGCTGAGCACAGCTCAGACTTTACCTTGAATGCCAATGTCACATGCAGATTGTTTTTATCCAGCACACAATATATCAAGTCCCTTCTGGCTCACATATATTATTGTCCAATCAGAATGACTAGTCTGACTGGGGATGGTGCTGCATTTTGGACAAAGTGAATGAGCGCTTTGATTCTGTCATGAAACAAGCATGCATGAACAGTCTTAAAAGGCTCCTTAGAGCCATCTGTAAGTGGATCTGCTTTCAGGTGAAATGTGTCTGCATTGCTGAACATGCTCTGGGCAGCATCACCCACCCAGGTTACTCCATTATCACCTCAGCTCAGCTGGAATAGGTTGACTGGCCAGCACTCTGACAGCTGTGCTTTCTCACTGGTCAACACACTTTCAGCTCCCCTCTCTGATTGGCCAGCTCTATAACAAAATCACAAATTAGGGAGAAAATGTGTATTCTACCTGCTTTGCATGGTTTAAGGGTAACTCGGCGTACTGTATGATTTATAATGCCATGTTCTAGGCATTATGCATTTAAACAGCTGGACATCTGACACCATCTGGTATCTAAATGGACTAGAGTTCCAGGTCAGACCATTCTTTCAGGAGGACCTTAGTAAGGTGTTGCTACACTATGACGAATTGCAGTAAGTCAATATATGAGAGATGTGGGTGTCCGCTGACTTAGGGCCGTATCTTTGTGATAGACCTTAGAGTGATAGTCTGCTCAAACTAACTAAATTAACTGTCCAAAACAAGTGTGATGATTCTGCTATCTTATAGTTGCATGTGATCAGTGGTTGTTAGCTAGTTAGCTATCTTTTTTCCCAAAAAAAGAAAAAAAAAACTTTTCTGTTACTTTTATTTTTGACTTTATTTTCTTTAATGTCTTAAAGTGTCACATTGTGTTATATGAATGTCTGTTTTAATTTATTTGTAGTTTGCCAAAATGAAGTTGAATTTAAGCATGTCACTGGTACTGCAGCATAAAGACGTAACGATATGTACGTGAATCCAGTGAAGCGTGGTGTGTGGGTAATTCCTGAGCCTCGTGGTGGTGACGGAGTTTCGCTCTGTACGGGAGGCCGCGCCCTCTGCACGGGGCGCACGCAGAGCCAAGCCCAACACGAATGTGCAATAAAGGCTTCAGCTTATCCAACCGTTCATGGAAATACTGCGTTTGCCTTTCACTAGTCCGTATCCAGCGCGCCCTGTTTATGGCTGTGAGTTTCTGCACAGATGTCAGTGTGCCGCTTTCACACACAGACCCTGAGGGAACAAAGCCACACCTGTCTTCATCATGTGGTGCTGTCAGGATAGGGGATAATCAACACTAGAAAGTTACTTCGTTTTGCATATACAAAGAAAGTAACGGTCTTACCTCCAACGTGTGGTGTTCTGCAGTATGTGTGGTCCAGTGAGCTCATTAGATATTAAACAGTGAAAGAAGCATTTACAGCATTCCAGATACAAAAAATCACACCACAAGTCAGAACAATTTGGAAGTAAATACTTTTCAATACCAGACAGTCAATACGCTGGCACAAAAACAGGTGGTCTGTGAGGAATATGATTACTGCTGAAATGGAGAAAGAAAATTCGGTTAAAAGATGTAAAGAGTGAGTTGGAGAAAAGTGAAGAGTGACATTTAACGCCGGCCAGTCCAGACACCGCTGGGGCCTGTTATCCAATGACCTGTCTGTGTTTCAACAGCCTAAACAACATATTCACAGAGTAGATGTACAAAACAAGGCTGAAACACGTTTTGAAGAGAGAGGAAATTAGTTAAATGTCTGATCAACACAACACACTACATAAATAAAAATATGTAACATTTGCATTCGCACAATTTTTTTTCCCTGACAGTGTTTTTAGAGCCCCTAAAAGCAAATGCACAATGCAATATTCAGCGCGGGGGGGGGGGGGGGGGGGGGGGGGGGGGGGGGGGGGGGGGGGGGGGGGGGGGGGGG
>JABJVR010000039.1:2139382-2149762 GCA_025773905.1 Chitala chitala | reverse complement strand
GCATCCCCTCCCCTCCCTCACTCTCTCTCTCTCTCCCCGCTGTCTCCCCTCCTCCCTTCAGCTGACTGTTTCTCACTGCCACTCTCCCAGGGCTCTTCCTGAATCCTCTGCTTCCTTTCAGCTCAACATGTTGTCTGGACGATGCTGCGCTTCACGATGCGAGCTGTCCTACCTGCGTGCGGCGGCATCGCCGGCCCCAGCCCTCCACGTCTGACGGAGTCGCACACGGGGCAGGACTCGAGCTCCATGCGGAGACGGCGCTACCTTGTGGAGGGTGCGGATGGCAGCACCGAGGGTGACAAACCTGCCGACTGGCTGTATGAGTCCTACTACTGCCTGAGCCAGCAGCACCCCCTGACCATCTTCCTCCTCCTCATCATCATGGGTGCCTGCCTGGCCTTGCTAGCGGTCTTCTTCGCCTCTGGGCTGGTAAGCAATCGCCTGCCGGCCACCCAACACTGCGGACAGGGCTGAGTGGAGTGGGCAGGAGGGAGACTTGGGGCTCGACTGGAGTGTAACTGATATAGAACAGAGTGTGTTTTAGGCAGGTCACCTAATGGCCCTAGCGGGTTCCCCTCATCTCCTCGCCCCACCAGCCGACACACGCCTGGGACAGGGCTGGTAATCTGAGAACACCTGGAAGGTCCCAAAGTTTGGATAAAGCATGACTCGGCCGTAACAGTCGTTGGTGTGTAAACATTTGCTAAGACTCAGCTCCAGCCCATTCTGTGTTTTGATTTTATTAAGCTACAGATTTTGAAACTACCAGACTAAACAATTTAAAACACAGCAATCTTATAGTGTTGCTATCTTGGAAAAGATTTGTCATATAAATTTGAGGGGAAAAAATCCTGTAACTTCTAACTGCATTTAAATGTAATACAGAATGAAGTGATTATGTGTGGACACTTTTATTTAGAGATCATAAAAGTCTCGTTTATTTTTTGACACAGGTTTAACAGTATAGAATTATATTTTTACCTGCGTCGTCTGTTGATTTAAAGGGTGTGAACTGATGAACCAATAAACGTAATTAGTATATGAATATTTATGAAAACACATACAATTTTCACATTTATTCACTAGATTGTAGAGAGCTTTGATGTGTTCTAAACGTAAAGTATAACTGAGCATCATTTAAAGACTTCACATCCTGTACAGAAAGTGGAGGTGATGTGACCCGCTGGAGAGCGGATCAGCAGCGCCTCCAGGTTAATTATTAACTTCGGTTTGTTCTGCTCTGAGGAACAGAAACGGCGCATTCATGGTAATGAGCCCGGTACCGATCACCGAGAGCTCAAGGATTAAAATAAAGACCGTTTATCTTTTGGCTACTCACAACTAAAGTAGTCACTTGGCTTAGTCACTACTAAACTAACAAACACCCCAGGTCCCCCTGCTTTGGCTACTGTCGCCGCCTTTGATGCGCCCGTGTCTCCTATAGTAACGGGATGCTTCAGTGATCAGCATCATCTCCGAGCGGGACTTACATTGTCTGCTTGTGCCACTGCTGTTTCGTACTACCACAACGCAATAACAATATTAATAACAATAAAACGTTTAATTAATGCTGGTTTTCAAAGGTGCAGCAAATTTCACTTTGCCAGTTAGAGCAGGGGGTGGCTGCAGCGCCCCTAAATCAGCTGTGTGGGAAGAAAAGCGCCGGAGGGGGGTCCGCGGTGTAGTCCGCTAAATAAAGCCATTTTAATGGTGCTTCCTAAAGAACAGCCGTGGTGGGCTGTGGAGCTGGTTCCTCTGCAGGTGAAGGAGAACCTGCGCTTTTGCGCGCGTGTCATCTCAGAAAGGCCGGGACCGGCGCTGTCACACCCGGACGGTAACACTTCAGGGAGGACCCGGTCCCGCATTGGCACGCTTCTCCTGCGCCCACCGGATCCCACCTGCACCAGTAAACACGTTACGAATCGGTGCCGCGGACGACAGTGGTACTAAGCGGCTCTTGGCAAAGTTGTGGCGCATCAAAGCAGAACGAAGTCGGTGTGTTGATGTGTGTTTGTGGGCGAGCGTCCTCATCATGCTGTGACAATCCGACTAACCCACTGTAACCAGCTGGCGACGTGCACGTGACGCGCGTTACCGGGTGGCACGCGCGTTACGGACGGGCTCGTCTGTCCTGCCTGGGTGCTCTCATTCAGCTGAGTGAACTGGCAGAACAGGGGGACAAAAATACAGATCACACACACACACACACACACACACAACTTGTCTAAACAGAATGAGCCTGCAGACAGGTCAGTTACACCTGTAGTACAGACGTGACATCTTACCTGAGGTCTCCGCGGATGAGATGCAGGACCGATCCGCTCACGTGGTTAAGGTACATATAGTTTAGTACAAATTAAACCCCCAGGTGTTAAATGTATATATAACATTTACATTTTATTGTTCTCTATACAGCAGCTGGTAGCCTATAAAACAAACCAGCTTTCACACTGAAATTACCTTCAGCTCAACTATGTTCATTACATTTAGGGCAATTAAAAACTTAAGGAAGATGTGCGTCACAGAAACGTGTATGCTGTCCACTGTAGTTAGGGCAGATGTAAAGACATCCGACTTACATTTGTATATTTACTTTTTATATGTCAAAACAAGGGTGTAACCAGTACAGAATTAGACTTAGTCCACACGTATCCCTGCACTGTCGTGCCATGTGTTACTACAGCAGTGTCAGCATATTCCCATACATTATTCATTAACACGTTCATTTATTTATCCACTATTAACAGCGTGAGTGCTTTCAGGGTGGATACTGCGACGAGTCCAGCCACCACCTCAGATGAAGCCTCACGCCATTGTCTGAGAGGACTGGAAACATGCCTGTCACGCTGAGCTGTTTGGTGGTTCAGGAACAGGAGCCAGATGCATGGAGTTGCTGAGGAATTGGCACCCAATGTGGGGTGCGGTGGCGAGGTACTTCAGGTGGCAATTTAATTAGCACCTGTCTGCCACTTGAAATGCCATACAGAGTGACATGCCAGCCAGAGTATTGTGATTAAAATAACACAATTAAGAAGCCGTGCAGTCGGAAAAGCCTGTGTTTCCTGCTGCCTTTCTCACTGTGGGTGTGTTGCACACACACAGTAAACCACAGGCCTTGTGAACAATGTATACGTGACCCAAGAGCGTGATACTGTGTGTGTTGAGTGTACGTCTGTGTTTTACTCACCACCCAGTCGTGCTTCGATAACACCGTGCCTTACAGTGTAAGCCGGTACTGTGTGTGTTGAGTGTACGTCTGTGTTTTACTCACCGCCCAGTCGTGCTTCGATAACACCGTGCCTTACAGTGTAAGCCGGTACTGTACCGCACACTCCCCTTGTTCCTCAAGCCTAGGGCCAGTCATCCGTGACAATGCCTTTACGACACTGCATGACCGTGGGGTCTTTCTTCCTGGGAACAACCCACGGCTCAAAGCTTGCTTATGTGCAACTCATCAGACTTGTGACTAAATGACTTCAGCCAGGGCCACTAAGTGCAGAATCAAGGAGTCGCTGTCTTTTAGTCATGCTGTTAGTCTTTGTGTTGAAGTTTGTCACCAGTAAAAGTTTGCATGCAACATTTCAAATTCAAAAATTTAAACGAAACTAAATTTTTAACATCACACTTCTGATTTAGATCTTCTGATTTATATCTAACATCAGGTTGGCTCTAAGTGCTTTACAGGAACAATCCACAAAAGGAATTACAAATTATGGAATAATTAAATTAAAGCCATTAAAATAGATTTTTCTTTCTGATCTCAGGTTCAGCTCCAGGAATTACTCTGGTTATATTGACCCTTTTGAGAAGGATGTATTTACCTTGTGAGAAGGATGTGTTTACTTGTGAGGAGGATGTGTTTACCTTGTGAGGAGGATGTGTTTACCTTGTGAGGAGGATGTGTTTACTTGTGAGGAGGATGTGTTTACCTTGTGAGGAGGATGTGTTTACTTGTGAGGAGGATGTGTTTACTTGTGTTCTCACAACATTACTGTTTATAAACACATTTTAAAAACACCACAAAACAAATACAGGTTAGAATAACAACATCACTGTGTAAATAATGTAATATACTTTTAATGTCGGTATCGAATGTTCATGTGGTAAATTACAAGACATGAGGTAAGTGGCAATTTTGGAAAATTGTTACATGATGAAGTAATTAATATGCACTTTGGTGAAGTTTGGTCTGAAGTGTCTCAATAATTGAATCTTGTGAAAATGACCTCATTGATTTTACTGTGTTACTGTCAGCAGATAGTGTAAATATTCCATTGTTATGACTCGGCCAACATGTCACTTCACTGCCTTCTCGACTTTTTGGGGAGTAACAGAATCCCCTGCTGGGTCACCACACTTTAATTTATAAGTTTACAGAGAGTGTGTGTGTGTGTGTCTCTCACGCTGCGTAATTGTGGGCAGACTTTCAAATGATTAGCTGCATTCTTGGGTCTGTGAAGGCTGTGAAGTGATGGCCTGACACCTTTCAGTTCCTGCGTGTCCTGTCCACACACACGAGTGTGGAGCCCACACCGGGCCCTCTCTGTGACATCAGAGACACCTTTTATGACTCCTTTGCATCTCTCCACAGGACATTAAAACCCACGTGGCATTTCTTATCACAGTCCCCACCGCCCTGGCCATCTTCCTCACTATCTTCGTCCTTGTCTGCATTGAGGCCGTCTTCAAGAAGCTCTTGCGCATCTTCTCCCTGGTAATCTGGGCCTGTCTGGTTGCCATGGGATACCTCTTCATGTTTTTTGGAGGCATCATCTTTGCATGGGACCAGGTGAGATGAACATTTCTACTCTACGAGGGGCTTTTGGGTTATCATGTGTCCTTTGTGGTGTGGTTCCACACCAGAAAGCACATGTATTCAGAATAACCTTGCAGTTACAGCAATGCATGAGAATTGTTTATGCAGTGAGCATAACCTTTAATCTGTAATTAAAGTCTAGTGTGTGTAACATTTAACAATCAACGTCACAAGCAGCGTACGTCAGATGAATGCAGATGTTTTAAAACAATCTTACTGACAATTTTTTACATTAATTTTTTGATTTATCACATTTAAATTTGGTTTCTCCAGAGAGGTTTTCAAAATGGTTGCCAGTATAAAGCTTTACAAGGGTCAGATACTATTTTGGGCCAAACCTTTACAACAAAAAGCTATGTATAACAGTCTAATCAATGTTAGGTGAAATTACACAAAGCGGCTGAATTTCTGTGTTCATGTCATTTATTCACTGCACATGTGAAGTGGAGTGGCTCTGAAGTGTGGGCTTTGTAGTTTTTAGAGTGCTGATGAGACACTGAGCTTTTCAGCTGTGGCTTTTTAGCTGTGGCTCTTCAGCTGTAACACAGAGCTCTTCAGCTGCAGCTCTTCAGCTGTAACACAGAGCTCTTCAGCTGCAGCTCTTCAGCTGTAACACGGAGCTCTTCAGCTGTAACACGGAGCTTTTCAGCTGCAGCTCTTCAGCTGTAACATGGAGCTCTTCAGCTGTAACACAGAGCTTTTCAGCTGCAGCTCTTCAGCTGTAACACTGAGCTCTTCAGCTGTAACATGGAGCTCTTCAGCTGTAACACTGAGCTCTTCAGTTGCAGCTCTTCGGTTGTAACACTGAGCTCTTCAGCTGCAGCTCTTCAGTTGTAACACTGAGCTCTTCAGTTGCAGCTCTTCAGTTGTAACACTGAGCTCTTCAGCTGTAACACTGAGCTCTTCAGCTGCAGCTCTTCAGTTGTAACACTGAGCTCTTCAGCTGCAGCTCTTCAGCTGTAACAATGAGCTCTTCAGCTGTAACACAGAGCTGTTCACTACACTGCTCACAGACACCTTTAAAGCTGGTCTGGTGGGTGCATCAGTTACCCACAATTCAACAGTCTCCACTATGCTTGGACCGTCACCTCTCACCCTCACCCTGTGTTTGTTTCCACAATCTCACTGTTTGATGCATGCCTTTAGAAAGCAAGATTGCCCTGTTTAAGGGCTTTCTGTGATATTATGTTCTCTAACATTACTCATGACGTTCCATGTAAGTAGCCGAGTTTATAGCAGTTATGAAGATATATTTAACCTTTGTCTGTCTGGGCCACACTTTATCCCAATCTTAAACTGCTATCTGGGGAAATAAGACTCATATTTTGTTACAACGAAGGTGTTATTATGAGAAAAAGCAACCAACCCTTGTCATGTGATAGCTTGACTTATGTGACACAGCCACGTTCCTCTGGTCAGCAGGCCTGCTGTGTCAGGCTTTACTCTCCTTTAACTCCAAGGTCACCCAGGGGTCAAATGGCAATTTCAGAGGGTCACCTGATATTTTGCTTGAGGGCCAGGGAATGGTAGTTATGGATTCCTCCGGGTCACATGATCTGCCTGTGACCCACACCGTCCATGGAAACGGCATGAGGATACGACCTGGCACCCGGTGCCTGCTTAAAGCACTTTATTTGATATTTTTGTTGACCACAGCTTTCCTGTCAAAGGTGCTGGACGTTAAACCCGTCCTCATGACAGGGAACGCGTGGATGGCTTCCACAAAGAGGAAACATGCTGTGACAAGTTCGGTCTGACAGCTGGCCTTCCACATGTGCTCCTGGACTGCTGAGGGTGCATCTTGAATTCTCTGTGTCACAGAGCCAAACGCGTCACTCATGTGTACTTTGGACAGGGGTGGGAGTGGCCTGTTCTCTCTGTTGCCTCCTTCTGTATTCTGATTGGGCAGATTTTTCCTGTCATTCACATATTTAGCGTGCTGTCTCAGGGCCTTGATTGCATGCTCCTCCCACTTTTGTTAGGCTCTTGCTCATGTTGGGGTACGTCAGGTTACCACGGTCACCACACAGGGTCTCAGAACCACGCAAACACAAACCTTGTGTATAAACGTTCTCCTGATTCTGTTAGTTACACACTGACCCTGATGGCAGCACATGCACAGTAACTGCAGGTTTCCTTATTACTTGGTTTATGGTACCATTTTAGAAAGCCTTCTGGGAACTGACTGCTAGAGATGGTGTTTTGAGAGTCGTCACATATTGGGCAAAAACAGGAGCATCTCACATCAGGGTAGGACACCAAATATGAAAAGAGAAGCAAAAAAAGTCCTATCAAGGAGTAAGATTTGATTTAATGAAAGTCACCAGGCCTTTATGTGTGTGTGGAATGTGTAACTGTGAGAATAAAGCTGGAATCGTTTATGGCAGTGAAACAGCCACAGAGGGTATATGTGGGCTTCGGAGTCATACAGAAGGGCTGAGCCTTCAAAGCAAACTATGCAACATGCACCCTGTTTCCAGACAGACGTGATGTGCCCCAGAATGAGCTGTGCTACAGATAGTGTACCAGGTGCCCACAGGCAGAGGGCACTGCTGTCAGAACCACGCCCTTTGTTTACCAGGTGCCCATGGGCAGAGGGCACTGCTGTCAGAAGCACGCCCTTTGTTTACCAGGTGCCCACAGGCAGAGGGCACTGCTGACAGAACCACGCCCCCTTTGTTTACCAGGTGCCCACAGGCAGAGGTTGCTTGTTTTGTGCTCCTGCTTCGGTGGGCCTCCACAGGAACACGACCCAGCTAATTTGCAGATGTTTCATGTACGTAGTGAGGCTTGGAGGAAATTGAATTGTGCTCCTGCACAATCCAACTGGCTAATGGTCTGTCCTTATGAATAGGAGATTTGAGGTGACGCATTTGTGCGTGAAAATACCGAAGGTATTTAGAGGCTGTTTGAGGCTCCTTTACAGGGAGTCGGTCCCAGAGTCACGGAGTCCTTGACCATTACTGTCCACACCTTAGCATATCAGCACGTCAACTTAGGTTGCTGCAAACATAACCAACAAACAAGTGAGATTCACGTGGAGTTTGCAGCTGACCCAGACCTCAGATCACTCCTTTAGCGTCTTCATTATTTCACTAATCGTTGAAACCGAATTAACATCATTACCTTGAGTTGGGTATCGACGCAATCCCGTTTATTTACGAAGAGGTGCGCCGCACGTGCTGTAATTAACTGATGGAAAATGAACTGAGTGGAATTAGGTTTCAGAGTTGCCTTGGGACAGAGACTGGGGAAGATTTTGGGGAGCTTTAAAGGACAACCTAGCAGGAATGATGCAAATGATGGTGCAGTAACGTCAGGGGGAAGCCGTAATGGGCGCCAAGGGGCAGGGGTGCACCAGAGGAAGCTCTCATGACAGGACGCACCAGTGTCCATTTTGTATGGGTAACTAAATTAAACAAAAATCATACTTTTTGTTAATGAAATAAATGTAGTTCATGATACTGAAATAGTTTTTTAATACCCATCATCTTTTCATTTTGCTGTATATTAGTAAGTCACTGAGACCATTTTAAATCTCAATTATGTAAAAGCTAAATTATGTAAAAGCTAATTACTTCCTTCGTGATGGCCCTAGTGCTACGTGTTTCTAATGCTGCACAACATGCAGTTGTCATTCAGGAAATGAAAGTATGTTTTGACATCTCAGTATTTACGTTGTCAGCACTGCGAGTGAAGGCAGCCCGAGTTTCCACACCCCGCATCTTTGCTGCATGTTTCTGCACAGCACATGCATGTCCACTGCACATACATCTTTGCTGCACACGTTTCTCCACAGCACTCGCTTTCTGTGGTGCTCCTGCCGTCATGTCTTGCTTGACGCGGACCTGTCTGTGTTCCCCTTGTCACCACGCTCTCAAAATAACCCACTCAACAGTAAATTTGCACCTTCTAGCAGTTTCCGAGCAGGAACACTGGCCTCTTTTAGAGAGGTAGGAGGCCAGATGAGATCTCCCCAGGTGGGGTTTCAGGTGGAAAGAAGGAAGCCGACAGGGCTTAGAGTCAGGGTTAGAGCCAGGGGTTAGAGCTTGGTGGTTTCATGTGAATTAGCAGCAGGTCTCTCATGTGAAGTCCGGCTGTGTTTTCCTGCTTGAGATCCCCCACCTGTGCGACTGTCAAAAGGAGTTCTCTCCCTCCTCAGGTCTCCTTTTTCCTCTTCATCATCTTCGTGGTGTACACGATGCTGCCATTCTCCATGAGGGATGCTGTGGTGGCCAGCGTACTCACCTCCTCGTCCCACACCGTGGTGGTCACCGCCTGCCTCGCTGGCTCCACCAGGACGGACCCTCTGCTCTGGCAGGTCAGTGCCCCCCCACCCACATCACTCTGTAGACATCACTCTGGCCTCTGTGACACACCACATCTTTGTGACTCTGGTCCACAGGGAAGCAGTGGGGACTCAGTACTTTGTGGTACTGAGGCAGCTGCTGCCGATGCTGTGCTCACATGTTTTATAGTCCTGATGTCTGTTTTATGACCCCTCACCATCACTTTTATACTGTGCTTCTGCGCTGCGGCCACATGCTGCCAGGAACACCAGCTGCTCCCTCAGTACCCATGATGCTCTTCTTTAACGACCCAAGAATTTAGACTTTTATGTTTTTGTTTTATTTTCATGTATTTGTTTTTGTTTCAGATTCTTCTGAGTGTTAATTTTCCTGTATTATTATTATTATTTTACCTGATGCAGCCTTTTAAGCCTTCATTAACTGCTGAAAATAAAGTGTAAAAGTACACAAAATGGACGCCGGTGCATACGGGGGCTCTGCTGTGAGAGCTGTGGACGCTCTGTGTGGTTCCAACACAGCTTCCCGCTGAAGCCCCTTTGGCAGACGCTCAGATTCTGGCTCTCAGGGCAGTGGGGTGAGGAGTGCCCCCTTCAGTGGTGTGTGCCATGCAAGTGCCCTGAGGAATCTCAGGGCGGCTTCGCACCCCCGAGCGTTCTACAGCGCCAGGAGCGCCAGCTTGTTCCAGCACAGTCTGGCCACACCCATGCTGTTTAGTTTCCGGAGGTGCACAAACAACCAGAAAATGGCACAGTGCCCACAAGCAGAGACTGGCATTGTGCCCACTTCCTGAGAGGGTTGTTATTCCACCTTTCTGGTTGGTAAGTTTCTAAATTGAAGAGGCCACTTTCAAAGCCGATTAATTAGTTAATTAGTTTTTTCTGTATGCACACGGCAGGAGCTGCCGCAGTAGAGAAAAGCTGATAGGGGTGTTGTATTTATTCACACCCCCTTCATGTGCAGCTGATGTGAGGACTGACACAGGCTGCATTCTGTGATCTGAGAGGAAAGACAGGGTGTATTTCACATGGAAGATTACATGTGCGTGTCTGTGGATGACGGTGCTGTCCTGGACCCGACGGCACCCCGGAGTCTGGGATGTGGCTGATGTTGGATAATAACAGAGAGAAGGCCCATCAGTGTGCAAGGCTGGGGGGGCAGAGTGATGCAGAGCCCGAGGGGGGGGGGGGGTGATTCACAGCCCCTGTGATGAATGGTAAAACAAAACCAAACTAGATAGGAAGAGCGTAGTTTAGG
>JABJVR010000039.1:2126225-2139282 GCA_025773905.1 Chitala chitala | reverse complement strand
GCATACTGAGCCTGCTGTCTGTCAGTGAGCCTGTACAGCACACTGAGCCTGCTGTCTGTCAGTGAGCCTGTACAGCACACTGAGCCTGCTGTCTGTCAGTGAGCCTGTACAGCACACTGAGCCTGCTGTCTGTCAGTGAGCCTGTACAGTACACTGAGCCTGCTGTCTGTCAGTGAGCCTGTACAGCATACTGAGCCTGCTGTCTGTCAGTGAGAACACGTTCGTTTTGATGTCTAAGTGGTTATGTCTGTTCATCTCATACACATCTTATCTGTGGGTTAATATGCATATCCAGCTTACTGCTTGTCGTTAAGTTTGTACAGCTTCCTGTCTCAGTTTGAGCATGTATTGAGAAAGAGCTTGCTTGTTTAAAGAGATGACATGGCATGTTTAATTAGTCATGAATCGAGACTTGGAACACTACAAGTTAAACACTGACTGTTGTCAGTTTCCTTGTTATGCAGCCACTGGTGTGATTTACCATGGTGTAACACACATGGGTGAGTGAGAGTGACAGGTATACGATCATGTAAGAGGACGTGCAGGCAGTCCACTCTGTTAGGGATCAGATTATCAAAATACCGGCAGTGACTCACTGTTCATGAACTACATCCAGTCTGTTATGGTGTGTGTGTGTGTGTGTGTGTGTGCCTGTGTGTGTGTGTACATGCAGGCGAGCCAGGTGGGGCTTAGCTTATTTTAGTTCCAAAAGTGGGTGCTCCAAGGGAGAAAACATGGGAACCACTGTTTTAAGTTGTCATGATTTGAATAAAGGATTCATGATAAAGAGAAAATTGGGGGTAAACATGGATAAATATGTATAACTTCTGTTGGCTTGTGTCTATAAATGTTGTTTTATCTCAGTGAAAGGGGTTAATGCAATTTTATTTTATCTATAAACTGACCAATCATGCTTTTAAAATAATGTAATGTTATGAGTATAGTGAAGGCCAGCTCTACACACACAGGTACACACACAGGTACACACACAGGTACACACACCTTCGGCGTTACATTGTTACGTCACGACCCTATTCTCACACACTGTAACATTCACATCATTACATCTATACAATTACTTTACATTCACACTGTTACATTCTGAACAGGGACACTGAACATCAGGGATGGGTTGAGTTGGGTTGGGTTGAGTTGAGTTGGGTTGGGTTGGGTTGAGTTGGGGGTAATGTTGGTTTTCTTGTTTGTGTCTCAACTACTTTACACAGTGAGGTGATCAGATGTCTGCTGTTTCTTTACCTCTGTGTTCCCTTGTAACAGAATGAATATTACTGTAGGTTAGACTTCCTGTGGAAGAACAAGTTCAAGAAGGAATGTGAGGAGATTGAGACAATGGAGAACCTGAACCGCGTTCTCCTGGAGAACGTCCTTCCAGCCCATGTGGCTGAGCACTTCTTGGCTCGTAACTGGAAGAATGAGGTGTGGAGATGGGGATGTGTGTTTAAATCCCGTACCTGTCTGCTTCGTGATGCCGGAGTGGTTCTCGAATCACTCAGCGTTTCTCACAAAGGGCCTAAATACAGGGTTGTGTAATGACAAAACACTGAAGTGTGAGGAACCGTCTCATACCACTGAGCCCTTGTTAATCCCGGAGTTTTACTGTTGTTTTACTTTGTATTTGCGGTAATTTCATTTTAAGGCCTATGCACAAAGCACCTTGTTTCTGTGTGAGGTGAACAATCAGAATAGTTGTGTATGGTTCCTCCATGTGAAGGAGTTTGACCATCCACCATCCTGATGTAGTGTTCTCCTCACAGGACTTGTACCACCAGTCCTACGATCTGGTGTGTGTGATGTTCGCCTCCATTCCAGACTTCAAAGAGTTTTACACTGAGTCGGACATCAACAAAGAAGGTTTGGAGTGTCTGAGACTTCTCAACGAGATCATCGCAGACTTTGATGAGGTGGATCTTCACTTTGTCTGACTGACGACTTCATGTGCCTGCTACGTATTTCAGTGTCTGAAAATGTGCGCAGTCTTGTGTAGAATGGTATTAGATGCACTGAGAAATACTTTGGTAATTTGAAAAGTTAGTAAATTGTGTAAGAATTTGAAGACATAAATTGAAATCATTTGTTTACAAAATGGAATATAAGTGAAATATATTGAGCTAAATACCAGTCAAATGACCCTTACGTTTTCTTTAAACATGTTTTTCCAAGATCACAGCCACTGGTCTGAAGGACAACTGTGAGCTTGCTAAAATATGAGTTGTGCTCAGTCTTATTAAGTCTTACTTCTCGTGTGACCGGTGACCTTCTCACAGTTGCTCTCCAAGCCGAAGTTCAGTGGGGTTGAGAAGATCAAGACCATCGGCAGTACGTACATGGCAGCCACAGGCCTGAATGCCTGTCCGGGCCCAGACTACATACAGGTACCAGCCTTTAGTCAGTGAGTTAGTACGATGTGGAAGGATGATCACTTGCTATGGAGATACAAATGATCTCATTTGCAGCCTTTATTAATGAGTGTTATTTTTAATCCTAGGGTTTCTGCTCATTTAAGATGATGCGGGACTTTAGTGTCATGAGAGGCAGATATTATTGACTGATATGTTTATATTAACTATGGTCATAGACGACCATGTTTCAGTCTGTTTAATTATTTACCTCCAACACCCCTCCCCCAACATCATCCTCTGCTCCCAGATCAGTTTTTACTTTGTTATTAAAATGGGGCATCTCCTCTCCTTTGCTGTTTCATCTACTCGCTGTTACATGACTTCCAGTTCAAACAGACTAATACAGTGAACTGTGTCAGAGTAAGAGACCGATGTGACAGTTTGATTCAAATCAGACCTTCCCATTAACAACATATTCTTAATTGACAATTAACTGGTGCCACACTGCTTTTCAATCTTAACGAAGACATCCTCATACCAGCACTGGTTTTCTTTGAACTGAGTTAACTGGAGGTTAATCAGATTTAGTACTAAACAAATAAATGAAAATGTTACGTTAGTTACGTTAGCTACATTGAATTCTATTAAATTTATTTTTATATAATGCCTTTTACAGCAATGTGCCTCAAAGCACTTTACATGTTTGCACAAAGATGCTGTGACCCCGCGCCTCCACAGTGTGTGGAAAACATGCTCCATCACGATTCCTCTCATCCCAATAATTCTTCGGAAAGTTTTCAGTTGGAATGATCAAACTGGCTGCCATGTTCACCAGGGCTCACCTTAAATTCATACGTCCATCCGCAGAACTCCATTACACCGTGTTTGTTAGCTGTTTCGGTTAATGGACAACCCAGTAAGGCATTATTAAAACCTGTTGTTAGCAGGTGACACGACCTCTGCCTCTGGTGACCCTGTAAGTGTGCAGCATGGTTTGTCAAGGCACTAACTAATGTGACACGTACTTAAATATCCTGTTAGACTTAAACTGCTGCATAAGGGAACTGATGCATTTGTCCCAGGACCACGACAGGCAGTACACCCACATTGGCACCATGCTGGAGTTTGCCTTTGCGCTGACGGGAAAGCTGGATGTCATTAACAAACACTCCTTTAACGACTTCAGGCTGCGAATCGGTGAGTGAGACAGAAAGGGGTACTGTGCCATGGCTGAGCACTGCTGCCTTCTACTGGTGGGAAGGTGTACATAGCAAAAGGTTCCTTTGTAAATACAGTTATCCTTGTAAATACAGTTATGTGTTGCAGTGGACATTGTCTTCACATCATAAAATTGGAACAAAGCAAATTTATCTGTTGCTGTTTTTCAAATGTTTTTTTTAATCACAGATTATTTGCTCTCAATGTGTGTGTGTGTGTGTGTGTGTCCTCCAAGGTATAAACCATGGGCCGGTGATTGCAGGGGTGATCGGTGCCCAGAAGCCCCAGTACGACATCTGGGGCAACACTGTCAACGTTGCCAGCAGGATGGACAGCACTGGTGTACTGGGGAAAATACAGGTCATTCACGGAGTGCGCGTTCTGCCCCACCCACCTGCCTGCTGTGTTGTCCTGCACATGCTGCAGCATCCATCTTCCCAGCCATCATGACACAAGCCTTGAGTTTTACTGAGAATGTCTGTGGTTGGCATGTTTTCCTCCTGCCTCTGACAATCTAACCCTTCTGGTTACAAGGCTGCAGTACTGTATTTTAACGTTTTGCTTATAACAGAGCTCTAGCAGTTTTCAAACCACAGAAATAATAATTTCAGATGGAAAGTAAAGATTCCTGGTTTACAAAACTGCTGAGATGCTGCTGGTTATCGAGCGCCTCGGCCTGCAGCTGAAAGCCTGTGCTATAACACTGTAATCAGACACCAGGCCTCACACAGCATCCATGTGAAGTGCGTCTTTATTTTCAGGTTACGGAAGAGACGAGTCGGATCTTGCAGACTCTGGGATACATGTGCACATGCCGGGGAGTCATCAACGTTAAGGGCAAAGGTGAACTGAAAACCTTCTTCGTCCAGACAGAGATGAGCAGGTCCCTCTCACAAGGAAACGTGATGCTCTGACCAGTGCATGCGCACACATGCACACACACACACACACACACAAAGGGGTGCCCTACGCTTGTAACTGACTGCTGAAGACCATGTTCTAAATGCATGTGTAAATAGCTGCCATGACCACGTGTTCCCAGGGTGTTGGATTAGGGTTATTATTTCAGTGGTGTCACCCTCATCCCACAAGTTACAGTGTGTATATCAAAGCTATCTACGAACATTGTGTAGTTTTGTAGGTAAACGAAATGACCAAAAAAAATGTTTTCTTCTTTTAATAGCATTGTTTTTCTAAAACACATTCATTAAAGGTTTCTACATATGTAAGCTTTGCTATGGTCTGGTTTGTGCTTTGAGGCTGTAAGCTCACGAATCTTTATAAGAAGGGAAATGGTGAGGCGCAGCAAGAAACAAGTGTCTGTCCAGCTATAACACTGCAGAGCTGACCCTCATGACCACGACAATCCTAGGGAGTCGAGCAGCGGCACACAGCAAAAGGTTCAGTGAAAGGCCTTCCTTATTAGCTTTACTCTGGAACCCTAATCAATTTAATTATTTTACACATTAAAAATACACTATAACAGATTAGTGAAGAATTCTATAGAATTTCAGATAATTTTAAACTGCCATATTAGATGCTAATATTAGATATATTAGACATTGCACTATGCATCATTACCAAAGACTGTTCACTCTTGTACATCCTGCTATCAGAAGCACTATGCTGACTGCCTACCATTAGTGACTACAGAAGTGAAAATGCCTCAAGCACCAAAACTGAAAACATTATTGGACATCTAGCGCTGGTGTAAATACAATTTTAAATGTCTATCGCTACTGCTAACAAACTATATTGTACAGAATTGAAAAGAAAAACAGTTCAAAGATATATATGATTTAATGTGGACAGGCACTTAATGTCAAGTAAATTTATAATACCTTTCTGCATCACAGACACAAATGCAAGGCTGTAGACACTATAAGCGTGACACATGGTTATATAGGCAGGACAGAACCATAGCCTTCTTCCAGCGTCCACGTCAACGTGTTCTTCCTATAGAACTCCGAACGGATGCGCGCGACGCGGACGAAACGGCCGCTCGCCGGGTACAGGTGAGGTGCGCGCCTGCCGTACTCCGAGGACGAGCGAAGGGGGACGGGTCTGAGTGATTCCTTAAAAACATAAACAGGGACGTTATCTGCTGGGGGTCTGGCGAGCGAACGTGTCGTAGGTCACGTGGAGTGATGACGTAAGCAAGAGACTTTGGCGTTTTTAATTAACTCAGACTGCCCCGCGGAAGTGTGAAAACGTATTAATTTAATTAGCACTTACATCTGTCATGCTTTTTATGGATACCTCAGCAGCTTTCAAAATGCCTGCGTAACGGATGGGAAAGTGTTACAGTGAGACAAGACTACGATTAGTCCTCCAAGCGAGGGACTCGGGTCAGCGGGATAAATGTCTTCTCACTAAGGTAAGCAGTGCATTGACCTTTCTACAGATACCTACTGAAATGCGTTACCTGGACAGATAAAGCAGGTGGCTGACACTTAAACAATTAACCCATTAATTAATGCCAAAACACACACCCATTCACTATCATTTCACTCTTTAGGGGGACAATAAATAGAAATATTTCCCAAGAGCAATTTCTTAGAGGAATACAAATGACACATTGGTTTACAGTGGCATGTCCCCCCCGGTATATACGCCTATGCCCCAGCCATTCTGTGGGTAAAGTAACCAGCGTGCATGGCGATCGGGGCAACACACCGTGTTTATACTGGTGCGACGCGCCCCCTCCGCACACACGCGCTCATGTCTGTAAGGTTACAGGGTCCGACACAATGTAACGCGAAACACCGCGCGGCTGCAGAGAAACCTGATCGGGGGCGGAAGTACGTCACAAACTGAGGCCTGGGATGGCAGAACTGCTGGCTAAGGGCTCCGTACCTCCCGGAGGATGTCCAGTCCCCTGCTCTTGGCATGCGCCCTGTCATCCCTGTGCAGTCTGTCGTCGAAACCCTCGGGACGCCGGAATACGCTGTCATACACCAACACCTCCCTGAACTTAGGAGATGAAGCATGAATGAGAACACGGTTCATGTCTGCCCATGTACCATGTGTTGCAGTAACTGAGAGTGTACCTTTCGCGCGGTGTCACAGCACGTCTGCTCCTGCAGCTCTGTCCGTCTTGGCGGTATGTAACTAAACACGGACAGCGTGGACACCGGCTTCGTTTTAGCTTGTGCACGGACGTCCATTTTCAACACTTAACTCCCAGGACGACTGAACAGCTTCAGCTCCAACACAAACTCGCTAACCAGCCAAGAAGGCTCTGCTGTGGCGTCTTCGGTTGCCAGGATACGGTAACGGTAGACAGTAACGGTATAGGCTCGCGCGCTCCTCGCGCACAGTTTGTGTTACCACTGCGCTCGCGCACTGGGTCCTGTGGCCGACAGTGATGCGATGATTTTTGATGTAAATTTATTTGCGGGCATCAAATTTCTAAAAGATAAAATATAACCGCCGCGTTGGTCAATTTGACAAAAAGTACTGGACGTGCGTAAAGTTTATCAAAAACTTTTGGAAAAAAAAAAACAGCCGTTACCAAAAAATTCTGCATGAGGCAACTGAAATAAGCAATTTTCAGCGGCCACTTCCGTACAGTACCATCTGCAGGGCACACGCTATTTATAATGCCTGATACTGTCATGTATAAATCATATCAGTTTTATAGATTTGCAGGCGGTATTTGCCAGAATCTCTTCTGATAGACACTCCATTAATTAATCAGTAAAGAATATTCCGGCACGCGCCTAACAGATTGCATTGTTATATTTTTGCCAAAGAAACCTGAGGTACACACACACACACACACACACACACACACACACACACACTGCTTGTTATAGAGGTCCTTGCACGAGGATATACTTTTTCACGTTTTAAAACTACTGTGAATAAACATTTTCAACTTGAAAATGCAATGACGAAGTCACTACCCTGCAAACACAAAACGTTCAAATAACGTTAGCTTTCCTTAAACGTTTACCTAACGTTATTTGAATGTTTTGTGTTTGCTGGGTATACTCGCTTCATATCTCAATGTGAAAATAATCGGCAAGGTCAAAGTAGGGAAAAACGTAGACAGTCTGGTGTAATGTGACTCTTCCCGATGTGTGACTCTTCACTGTTTGACAGAAAACGTACACGCGCTGTCACTCCACATTTGGGTGTAAAACACAACCACAGTGAAACACGTGGGAAATCTGAGCAGTGGTCTGCTTTCATAGTAAGTACAATATTTCTCAACTAGAAAATGTATAAATTTACAACACTGCGGTGATGCATTTCTAGTGTAGTAATTTGAATTTATATTGGATCAATAAATTATTACTGCACATGTATTTTTCTAATACACTTGGTTTTAATGTTTAGGAGGCAGTAAGGACTCAGTTGAGAGCATCATTTTTAAAAGTTCCACTCTGTTTCAGCTGTTTGTGATACTTCGCACAACAAATGTGACACCTGACAGAATAAAAGTATTATTTCGAGCTAATTTACACACGTTTTAAAAATAACGCGCCTTCGCCAATTTGAACTAAAAATAGATCTTTTGTGAAACTATCACATGGAAGAAAATCCGTCTTCAGGAGGCGTTTATCCGCGCATGCATGTTACGTGAGAGACGTAGCAGATGGATGTTGGCCCGAGGTGTTACCTCGCAAATTACCTCTTACCAATTAACCAGCGAACAGCCGCATAAGACAGAAATAAACGCATTTCTCAATTCTGATAATGAAACCACTCCAGCTATATGTAACTGGCAAACCTGCTCCAGTTTGGGTTATTTCAATTCCAAACCAAATGGCTGAATCCAGTCTGGTGCACGGTGACATGCATAATCTTTTTTGTAGTTTACATATTCAACATTGTTTGACAAGCTACAGCAGTGTCAGCGAGAGATTCTTATTATTAACAAATATGTACATCGGCGGTAAACGTGACAAGGCAATTTGCAACCTTACAAGTATATATTGACAAAGAGCTGCTAAGAATCTAAGAAAAGAAACGCTAATGGAAGTTGTTGAAAATGGTTTGTACACCAGCTACCCAACTCCAAGCTTCACCCTGCGCGCTGACACCTCCTCTGTTCTAAAACGTGCTTTTTAATTGAACTGGTAAGTCTAAATGAACGTTTTTCGGGTTTTGTATGACATGCAACGGATTTGGTTCCCCCTGCTGGTTGTGCTGTGCAGTTACACTTCCAGGTGCAAATACGTCGATGAAGATTCTCAGTCATCCAGGCGGAGCTGTCTGGAAGCTGAATCATGTCGACTGCACTTCTTTCTTCTTGATAGGTTTAACTTGGACTGCTTGGATGAGTAGTGAAACGTTCCTATCAAGAAGGAAGAAGTCCTGTCTGCATGATTCAACTTCCAGACACTTTCAGGTGCATTTTAATACAGTGTAGTACTGTACTACGGTGTAGTACTTTAATACGGTGTAGTACTGTACTTATGTCGCCCTAACTTTGTGCTTGCCTTTGTGAGCAGGTCACTCAAAGAGAGTAGATGACCATAACCACATCCATGATCTCCTTTTTGTAACACATACATCTAGACCATATTCACCCATTGCCATTTTGAAACCCAAGGCTCTTGTACCACTAACAATTTACCATTCAGTCTGAAAGACCAACAAACAAGCTGACCTTGCAGTCACTCGTGGCTAAAAGCTAGGATCCTCGCTCAAATGGCCATCCAACTTGTCGCTCTTATGAGATCTTTGCTTTTGTGTCGTCTTTCTGAGACTCTTTACTTATCTCTGAGGGTTTTCTTAAATATTTCAGATCTTCAATTAATGAAGCTACTAAGATATGTTTGCAGCATACACCTACGCTTGGAATTTTGAAGAAGAAAAACTGTTTCCTTTTATTGGAGCAATTTTAAAGAATGAGAAAATGCACTGGATTGTGGACACAACACACACCATTCCTGTTCATCTGTGTTGTGTAGTGGCCCTGTGTTCAAAAGCAGCGTCCTGTTAGATAGTGACTGTAATGTACGCTGATTCTGAACCCTTCACCTATTGGAACATATCCTGATTCTGATCCCCTCACCTACTGTTATGTATAGTGTTGCATTAACTCAAGTTCTTTTCAAGCCAAGTCATGATTACCCTTTATATTAAAAAATAATAATCATAAAAAATTATTACTTACTAAAAGCTATTTGTAGGGAAATAATTTTTAAAATATCAACTTGTAATAGATTTGTTTAGTAAGACAGGGTATCAATTCCCTCCATCAGTGATGAATAAATACATACAATGATGGGTGTTTATGTTAAATATTATAAAGGATTGATAATTCATATAATTATGAATAGTAAATAATGTATGATAAACAAGTGTGTAAAACAGGCCTTGAAGAGCACTCGGTCTGGGAGGATGAGATCTCACATGGGGGGGTAGCAGTAATTAAAATGGGAGTGTTGAAAAGACAGAGGTCTTAAAATCCAAATCAATACCATGTTTAACTGTCCCCTCCATGGTAAGTAAGAAAGACGACCCACTTACAGCTGATCAATGTGGCTCTTACACATAATGGAGAAACCATTTCTTTGCGGGGGAGGGTTGGTTTTAATTGTGTGTCTGCCACACTCAGGACTGTGTGTTCTTTGCCTCAAGCTGTCAGAGACCATGAATGTTGGCCTCTTATTACACCAGTAAAATTAGTGTATCTGTTGCTTTATCGTGGGAATTATATATAATTAGTAGCATAAGTAGTGCTACCATTCTGTATCTTTTTGGCAGCTGACTGGTTTTAGAGCACAGTGTGTGTATTGCAGTCATTAGGACACGAGACAAAAGTAGGACAACATGTAATTTTCTCAGCCTCAAATCTCAAAACTGTCACTCTTCAGAACACGCTCTGACTTCCTGCCTGTGTGTGCAGAGGAGTGTGTGGCACCCTTTGTGTGTGGAGAAGTGTGTAGTAGTCTTCGGTTTTCATCCAGCAGCTCATGGTGGGTAAATACTGCCATCTTCTGACATCACAATGCAGACTTTATGTGGTCAGTTAGGTTTTATGAAATATGTCCTTGATAACGTGTGTACAATACTGTCACCACAGAATGTGCCTATCAGATCAAGTATGGGGAAGATAGAACTGGCCCCATTCACAGCTGTCTGGAAGGGCTGAATCTGCCCTGTAGGGGGCATGAGAGAGTAAAGATCGGACATATCACTCATATTACTCACGTCTTGCTTTGTACAGAAATTAAGATTCTGAATAAATAACAATATAACCACAGCAGGTGGCAGTATTTAGTTACAAACTAGCAGAACATTTGTGTGTAAATTACTATTACCAAAGTGGTTACATTTCTTGGAGGTAAAATGTACTGCATTTTAAAAGCTAGCACATAAATGTGTAAATACTGTGCTCAATCCGTGATGGGAAATGTAGTGGAGGTTGTGGTTCGCGCACAAGCTGCCTTAGTGAGGTCATTTTACAGGGTGGTGTAAAAGGCCTGGCCACATCTGCTTGCCTCGTATTAATGGCCGGCATTACAGAAAGGCGTTTAGCTGAGTGACATCAGTGATTTGAACAGAGATGTGACTGTTGAACCCCTGGCAGAATAAGAGTCTTTCAGTGCATATAAAGGCCAACCCTAAACCTCCGCTTGATGTTACCGAATCATTAACTTCCCACATAAGCACAACTTTCTTGTTCTGAGGGGTGTGTCTTTAATGACAGCCTTTGCTATCATGATGGGTGTGTGTGTGGAGAAAGGGGTCACCAATGGTTACATGCCATGACACAGATGTTATAAGGTAAAATTACAATGGTAATAAACTTTCTGACACAAACTCATGAGAGACGCAAAAATGTTTCCATTTTTGTCGGAATACTATCTTACAACAGCGCACATAAATACAAATTCCTCAAAATAGCTTAAGTGTGAGATGTAAAGTTATAGCACTGTTATGGGTTAATCTGCTCGCTACGTTAGGCTACGTTATTACTGGCTTGTTTATCGTTTCTGCGTTTATGTAATAATTATAATTTTCACTGGAATAAAGAAAGGTTTTATTAGATCTGAGATCCTCATCTCCGTGTCTTGGACACTGTCTGTGGTGTACGGTTATGTACTTCATTAAAAATATACTCGTGCAGCCTATTTATAGACATTTGTGTTTTATTACGTACTACATGTTCTAATACAGCAGGATCACCGATGCGAGCCAATCACCCACCGGATTGTAGAAGCCCGCACCACACGTTGTAGTCACCTGGAGCGGCCGCGTGCACGCGCGGCACTGACAGAGCGCGTGCCGTGAGGAACAGAGCAGGGATCAGGACTGCGCATCACAAGTGAGTCCAGCCTCTTTTATCTGAAAGTGCTTACAGGGAGTAACTTTGTAAATAATTTGGCCATTAAACATTTACATACATTTTCTCAGTATTCCGACTAAGTGAAATAAATAGATTGTGAAAGTTAATTGCAGTTTAACTAAGATGTTGCATGTTGACCGTAAATTAGATGCCGGGTTTTTTTAGGGGTTTACCATTTCATTTCAAATTATGAAAATATTGAAGCAGCGCATCATCTTTATATTGGAGGGAATAGGTAACTATATCCAGAGTTATGCATTTCAAGTCATATAGATATTAACAACGATACGATTAAGCAAAGGAGCAGTCGAGGAAGTCCAGGGAAATATTGGCTGTAGGCAGCCAGACTGCCAGAAGCTGCGTATCTGAAGGCAAGTGCATCTGTTTTAGCCAAATCAGTCTTCGTTATGTGTGACCACTACTTTCGCTTACATTGCGTAGTACAGGTATTAATATAATGTTCGCCCTACTTTACTCTGTTGTAATTTAAGTAATTTATACATCTCATTTAAAAAGCTAATTACACAAAAAACCTAACAAGGGCATAGTCACGGGTCTCAGTGTGTTAGCTGCTGGTGTTACAGGCTGAGCAGAGCACAACACACGCTGTCTTAAATGAAGCAAACCACATAATTCAACACCAAACCTTTCGCGCATGGCATAACAAGAAACACAACGAGCATGATTATGTTAATTTTTAGAATTTTTGTATTAACTGTGAGGTTACACTACATTTAATCTTTTCGCACAATACAAAAATGTCCAGTGTAATATTCCATTGCCTCTTGTTCATGGTCGTGTGTCAAAATAAGTTTACAAAGATTACAAGGACAGTTTTATATGTATGTCAACAAACGTGAATATAATCTGTGTTCATAAACCACTAATGTGTGTGTGTGTGTGTGTGTGTGTGTGTGTGTCTTGAAAATTATGAAGGTACATTGTCTTGTATCCAGGGTATAAATAATTCAGGTCATTCTGTACTGTGTACCATTCCACTGTCAAACAGAAAACACTTCTGTCACTGCTGTTAATGCCCAGTTCTAACGAAGAGCTGTGACTGCGTTAGAGGGAGAATCGCCCATTTGCTCTGTGTTACAGTGGGAGAGTCGCCCCGTTTGCTCTGTGTTACAGTGGGAGAATCGCCCCGTTTGCTCTGGGTTACAGTGGG
>JABJVR010000039.1:2104452-2122321 GCA_025773905.1 Chitala chitala | reverse complement strand
CCCCCGCCCCCCCCCCCCCCTCCCCCCCCCCCGCCCCCGCCCCCCCGGCCCCGCCGGCGCCATATCTTCGCTGCAGTTGTTCAGGGCAGTGACTCAAATAGCCTGACGGCTTGAAATGTATGATTTTCTTCTTCTTTTTTTTTTTTGCATCACTACAAACACACCATAGTGTTCCTGTTTAATCAGAAGGAGATGAAATGTGTGTTGGCTGTGTCCATCCAAACCGTGAATGAGTGTGTTTTCGTGTTGGCATGTGGTCGTGCCACTCACATGAGGGCACCTGCCGCCGACACTTTCTGGGCAGGGCTATGCCATTTCTGTCAGCGGAAGGTTGAGGTGACCTACATTTTGCCAGAGTCCTAGTGCCTGCTGGTTCTTCTTTCCAGACCACTTAAGGGCAAAGTCTTTTGCCCGAGTGTGTCTGCTGGAGAATGTTTCAGTTTGCCAGCATGATTGTTGTGTAGCTGACATCCTAAAGGACTTGAATGATGCTCATGTGAGACTTTTCTTCACACTTGCTCAGACCTGAACACATTAATCCAGTTTTTGTGATATTCCCAGTGTGTAAGCAGGTCAGTCGTGCCTTATGCGTAGTCTTGTACGGGGATTTGGCTTCTCTCCTCTTCTGGATCCGTTTCCTCTCCCGCTGCCCAGTTCAGAGGCTCCTAGATGTGTTTTGGTCTTCTGTGGAAGGTTTTCGTGTGGCTGCTCTGTGTTTTTACGTCGTCTGTCATCATTGTGTTTGGCGTAGATGCGACCCGCTCGGGAAAGCCCTGCTTCCGTGGCGACCGCAGGTTGTTGTCGTGACCCGGTCTTCGTGACTGTGAACAGCATTGCCCACTGTTCCCAGCAGCCCCCTTTCTGGTGTTGACCTTTTACTTGTTCCACTCCTGTAATTTTGTTGCTTTGTTGTGGTGCTCCGTGAATGTCTCGTTCCTGGTCCTTTGAGTCAGCAGTCATTATGGGATACATGATCTGCAATGGGCTGGATGAGGAGCTGGAGGCCTGCAGGTCAACCGAAACAGCAAGCGTCCCGGTGTCGCTGGGATTCGGTTCACGGCGGATTTCATATTTACCTTTTTTATTTAAATGTGAACATTACGGCTTGAAGAATCCAAAGCTGTGTAGGAAAGAGTGCTTTGTGGGAGAGTTGATTATTCTGGCCAGATTTGCCATATTCCTGTGGAAATAAAAGAAGCACATATTTTACTTGTTGAAATGTTTTAACGAGTGAACCCGCAATGGGTTTTTCTGGAAAACCTCAATAAAAACTACAAAGGATAAATTGTCTGTCACCAGCAACAAACCTTTGGTGGAAATTTTAACTCTGGCTGCCTACACTGGTGTGTAATTTTCCACAGATGCGGGTCCAGTGAAGCATTCGGTCTTCTTGTGGCTCGGTGGACGTACTGGGCTGTGTTCATTCATACAGGCAGAGAACGGTGACTGTTTCACAAGTGTTCAGTATGGGGAATTCAGCGTCCCTCATGCACTCTAGAGATTAGTGCTGCCATAATGTTTTTTTCTTGTTACTTTTTTCAGCATGTGCCAGTGGTATATACCTCCGGTATCTCTGTTCTCTGTACATTTATCAGTGTTGGTGTACACCCACAGCATCACAGGGCAGTGTCCTGTCACGTAGTTGGATGTCTTTTGGCTACACAGGACACAGTTCAGTGGTGAACACAGTTTATGGGCAAATTTCCTTTTCATGTTGCAGCAAAGTGAAGAGGAATATCCACTGCACTGAGCTGTGACGTTTTCGTTGCCATGGATGCTGAGGGTTGGGGCAGGGGCATTTGAGTGCATAACCCCAAACAATGATGAGTGTAAAATGCTTCCTCTTGAGAACCATTCACCTAAAGTACATCAGATTCACCCTCTCGTGATCTTGGCGACACTGACGAAGACCAGATTATGTGTGACCTGAAAACCTCAAAGTGGCTGCCTCTTTGGGTTGGAAAATTGTGACGTTATCCAAGGGTGTCATGAGAAGTGAAGGTCCAAAGAGCCAGGTGAGAAGATGGTCTGATTTTCCACAGTGTCCAGGTGTGAGAGGACAGAGTCTGAGCTGTTTGACATGGAGATGCTTGTGAGAATGCCATGCTGTGCAGGCACGTTTGACCTGCTGGGTGTGGTGCTGCCCACCCTGGCCACGCATCCTCACTGATGGGCGCGTGACAGCGGCCAGTCAGCGCCTGCCTTACATCAGCGTGAGATTGGCTGAGGTCTGCACAGTGTTTAGGGTGTGACAGGGAGCTGCTCTGTACCACTGAGGTTTCAGATGTTGGGACAAGGTTCAAACGAGAGGTGTCGGGCTGTCTAAACGAGAGGTGTCGGGCTTTCTAAACGAGAGGTGTCGGGCTTTCTAAACGAGAGGAGTCGGGCTGTCTAAACGAGAGGAGTCGTTTAGACACCCCGTAACTGTAGGTAAGTGCCTGAAGATGATGTGTTTCATAAGGAGAAACGCGTGAGCGGAGGGTGTGCAGCGACAAGGAGGCGCAGACTCCGTGCTTCGTAATGAGAAGCGCGTGAGCGGAGGGTGTGCAGCGACAAGGAGGCACAGACTCCGTCTTACACGTGTTGAGTGCAGCTTTGATTGATCGTATTTGTCTCTGAAAAGGAAATTCTCCACGCATGGTCAAACTGTGATTTACGTGGTTTACTTTTCCTCATTTGTGTCTAAGGCAGTTGAGTTGAACTAAAGCGGTCATCTTTTCTAATTGTGTTTTTCCTTTACTGGCCTAGCTCCTAAATATCTGGTATGGTGTGGTTGTTCTGTAAATGCCTGAGTCTGAGGGATGATGTACCAAATCCTCTTTTATTAGAGCGGTTTCCTGTCCTTCTCTGGAGGTGTAAAGTTTATTTATTTATTTTTGCAAATGTGTGAGAACAGAATTATTCAGTGTGTGCCAACATTTTGAGGCATCTGTGTGTAGTCTGTTCCTAATACAGATCACACATTCAGTAAGGCTTAACACCAAATGGAAGTAGATGTTCTCCGCTGCTGTTTAGTGGTGTTTGCTGTTACCCTAGCAGATTTGCCTGAGCAGGTATAATTGGCTCTTTTCTCAGTCTGCTGAGAAGCTGGTTCCCTTCTCCTTGTTTCTGTTCGTTGTAAAAACCCTTGTATACTACTTCCTTAATTCATTTTGGTGGCCAATGAAAATGTCTTTCCTTCCTCTTTTAGCTTGAATTGTATTATTTCTGGACTTGTGAACCTCGAACAGCCTAAAGGTGTTCAAAGGTATAACATCGGTTTCCCGGTTTTATTTCAGACTTTCAGATTAGATTTTTACCTGTTTTGTCTTGCTTGCCGATCAGTGTCTGTCATTGAGATGGTACAGAAGCGGTTGAGACCGTTACATCACGTCAGCCTCCTTTCCCTGGGAATAGTGGCATTTGGACAGACTAAAATTCTCTCGGCTGTGATCTCTCTAGCCGTGCAGCTTGTGAATCACACTTCAGATTGTGCTAGTGATGCTGCTCTGTGTCCACGCACATGCTGCGGAGGTGTCCGTCACAGATCTGCACCTGTGAGCTGAGCAGTTGTGCCAGCTCCGTAGGTAACCGCTGATCTCACAGGTGTCAGGGGGCGTTTGCCAACAGCTGGTCCCTACCAACTTTTTACGAGCTGTTTTCTATAACAGCTTATAAACGAGATCCACAGTGGTCCGTAGATGGTGCCAGGAAGCACATGGTCAAGGCTGGTCACGCCCATTTTAAGTGATTCAGAGTTTTTTTGTGATTATTTAGAGTTCAGACCCGGAGCAGAATGCACCCAACTTGACAGAGGAAAGTGGGGCTTTGCCACTCAGGTCTACGTGCCGTTTTACGAGAGCGCCGTGTCTCCCTCTGGTTTGATTTTCCACGCTGAGTGAAGCTTTACGAGACACCATGAGGCACAGTGATGACAGGACAGCCTTTGTGAGACTTGTTCTCTCACAGTGCGGAGCTGATCGACACTTTTGTGTTTGGCGTGCCAGTGAGCCCAGCGTTCCAACTCTCCCCAAAGCAGGCTGACCACTACAACACCCCCTGCCCCCCAAAAAAAAAAAAAAAAAAACACCAAACACAGTCAATTGTCTGTATGAAAGTGGGAACATCTTACACATCACACAGCATGTATATTAGGTGACAGTGTGTGTCCATACAACCTGCACCTGCCTTTATCCAGTTCTGTGTGTTATTTCAGGAACTGAATTTTCATGAGGTTAACCAAAGTTTTCTTGGAAAATATGTTTTGTTACAAACCAAACCAAAATGCTGACAGACAGGTCGTATGTGCAGTTCTCTGTACGTGGAATTGGGTTGGTGACAGGTCATCCTGTGTGTCACGTGGTAAAATTCATGCGTCACAGAAGGAAATGGTTGGATATCATGACTTTTTATAAGTGAGAAGGAGGATTTGGTTTGCAGAGAAGCGAGGTGCAGTTTCTGCACGGCCTCACACCCTCACACACTGTGCAACAAGACACCAGCTGTCATGTCTGTGATGCCAAAATATCTAAACATCTTAGTTAATGATTACATAGTGGAAGCAGAGCTATGGCTACATGTCAAGCGCCATGGCGCGTGTTGGCGAGTGTTGGTGCCATGACGGGTGCTTGGTGCCGTGCCGCGTGTTGTAGATGGTGACAGAGGTGAGACACCAACTAAAACGGGGGGTGGGGGGGCTCACAGAGGCTTTTAAACACTGATTTCTCTTTGCCTGGTGAGCTGTTACTTTTAACCAGAGGTCAGGCGGGGGTGTTTAAAGCGGCGTTCCACCTCGTCCTCTAACTCGTGTCGTACTTGTCCTCTGTGAAGTGATTGACTCACATGTTGTCAAGGGTCCTTTTAAAAAGGAGAAATGAGGTCTCTTCATGCATAAATAGAACGTCATCAGTCACGAACTAGACTTCTGTTTCTGTGCCCTCGTTACTCGGAGCACGCAGCTCGGCAGTTGGGGTGCTCCCGTTTGCCCCCCACCCCTGCTGTTTGCCAGTCCCCCTCCTCATGTGACATCACACTCTCCCTTTGAGAGATTCCGAAGTAGCTTATCTAATGTTCTTGTGTTGGTAGATCCTGTTTCAGCAGAGAAACGGAGCTGACAAGGTGTTGTCCTTTACAGGGTGTGAGAGGAGCCGCTGTCCACGTGTTCCGGAAACATCCGTGTTGATGAAGGGCATGTGCCCCGGCTCAGGCTGCCACAGCGCAGTCACAGCTGTGAACCGCACAAACACAGATGAACATCGTCATGTGTCACGTGTTTGGGATGGCGTTCGTGTCGAGCCAGCGGTCACCTTTGTCCTACTGATTTTCCTGAATAAAAGTCACAGGATGAGCCATGAGGGACAGTCGCACTGTTTCCTGTTTTGAGGCTCCACATAAGAGTGGGGGGGGGGATCACCATCCAGACACCAGCCTGACTCACTTGTTTTCAGGGTGGCACGGGAGGTCGTTTGGATCCTGTGCTGTTAGCCGATTGGTGGATTGGAAGAGACGTTGCTCTGTAACGTGTGAGGACCTTGAATCATGCGTCGGCCCTCAGGTGACCTCATGCCTGTGGAAGCTGCCGGGAGCCACACTAAACGTGAAGCGTTCACGCTGACGGAAATGGGGGGAAAGGTCTTCAGAATACATTCGCTGAGCGAGCAGAGCCAGCTTCAGTGTGGCGCGAGTGTGTTCATCTGAGCTGTTTCAGTGTCACGTGTGTGTGAATATGTTCACCTGAGCTGTTTCCGTGTCGTGTGTGTGAATGCGTTTATCCAAACTGTTTCAATGTCACCTGTGTGTCTGATTTTTAACATGACCTTCGTCTGACCCCACGGTCAAACCCACAGGCCTTCAGCCTGGCGATTCGTTGTAAAATAATTGTTCACAGACATGAAGTCATTATAACGAGAAGCACGGGTCTTTTTTTGATTTTTTACTGTGGTAAACATTATCCTGTGATACATCATAAAAGGAGATAATGTTTAAACAGGTAATTGTAGCTTGCAGTTGCATCACCAGCAGTTTAACTGTGTTCTTGGTCATACTGAGAAGGCATCAGCACTGGCCAACAGAACGTGTGTTAGGTGAATGGGGGGGTCTGTCCATTTGCCCCTCCCACTGTCAGGTGTTGTATGTGTTACATATATCACGAGAGTTTCTCTGCTTATTGGGAATTTGTAATGTTCATAATCTGTTGTCAGTCTGCCCAGAGACTATACAAAGAACCTCTGGTAGCATCACAGAATTGTGCTCCGTGTGTCTGTTTGGCAGGGAAAGTCGCTTTAAGAACAGAGCTGAATTTGGTAGGTGGGGGGTGCACTCATTACCCTCTGGTCAGGTTAGCTCTGTGGTCTCATCCATCAGTATCGGGACCGAGGCCTGTCCCATGGGGCTGAGCACATGTATACACACACACGCACACCTTACAGGACTCCCACTCCTATCTACGTCTCTTGGTGCGTGCTCCCTTCCCCCACACGGTGCTTTGTATGTTTGCTGGGTGGTGGCTTGTTTCTTGTTTCCAGGTTTGTGGGGCGGACTCTGCCTGAGGCGTGTCATGTGACACCAGGTCACATGACCGAACAGTTCTCCCCAAGTGTTTCATTTCCCCTGCTGCAAGGCAGCTGGTTTAAAAAGAAAAACATAGAAACAGAGAAGTAATTGGTATTTATGGTGCATAGTGTTTTTATGTGCTCTGTAGCGTGTTAGGCGTGTACAGGGACGTGAGAGTACAGTAGATTACGTGTCGTGTGTGATGTGTTGCACTCATGCAGGTGTTCCCAGTTTCCCGTTGAACATCCCGACACCATAAACATCATGCATGCTCTTCATTTGGAAGAACTTTTAAAGCCACTTAATATCCAGTTCTGGAGAATGTCTTAAACGGCTGTCCTCGTCTCTCTCGCTGCTCTCTGATCTATTTTATATATTTTTTTCTTTCAGACTATTCTCTTCAGAAATGTGAACCTAGAGTGGACTCAGGAGGTCACATCACAGGTAGGTTCACCTGCTGAGCCAGTCCTTTTCTCTGTGTTCACCCAGACGCACTTGTGATCACTGTTTCAGCATCACCAGGGGACAGGCTACATGTGGGCCTGTTCCTCAGTCTTGGGATTGTGAAGTGTGGTACATCTCAAATGGGGTACAAGTCTGTGGTTGGTAGTTAAAAATATCCACAAAAAACCGTGAGGCACTAAACAAGGTCTGAAAGTTGTGTCTGTACGTGTGATCAGGCCGTGACCTTGATTGGGGTGTGTAGAGGTTTCTGACTGGTCCAGTTTCTGACATTAAGTTCATGGTGTTGTGTGGCAGGATACAGACTAGTGCTCTACTGTCAGGACATAAGAGACTGGTGTCTTGCTGCTGCTGCTCTGTAAGAGGGATTAAGGGCTGCTGTTTGTTCAGATGAATCATTGCAGAAGGTTTCTGTTACCACTCAACACGCCTGCCAAGCTGAGGGAGACAGCTCTAATTGTGGCAGAACAAACAGCTTCCTGACGGTACGGCTGTCTTTTGTATGTTTAGAAAAATGGTGCTCATTACAGAATGCTGGCCGTCAGGACGGTATGGTTGTACCTGAAAATCGACAGGGTTCCTCCCGTTATGTGCTAAGCATGGAGATGATGTTTTGACATGCAGAGTTTAAAGGCGTGGTGTTCTGTCACATCTGTTGGCTTGCGATTTCAGATTGCTGTAGAGGTTATTTAAAAGTTAAGCCTGATTTGTAAAAATAGTGAAGAATGAAACTAAGTAAGTCAAATTATGATTGTGCCCTAAACACATCAGGAATTGAAGAACACTGTAAAAGATACTGTTTATTTGTTTCATAATTTTGGAGTAGCTGAATAGTTCTTCTGTAGAATGTTTACATAATTCTACCTTGTCATTACTTACTTTCCTTTTTGTGAGGTCCTCCCTGCCAGTGGGGGGCAGTGTCTGAGCTGTTCTGTGCTTGGATCTGTTGCCATCACCCTGAGATTTTTTCCCTTCACCTTATTGGCTGCTCTGTGTATATTTGACCTTTGTATCGAACACTATTTGGTGTTAGGGTTAATGCGCTTGTCTGCTTATGGTGAACTGATCTGGATCTTAGTGAGAGATATGAACCAGCAGACTTGGTAAATGTTTGTTGAGGTGCAGTGTTTCTGTTGGTGAATGGGGCATTTCACAGAGGTGTTTGCTGTGTACAGTCCCGAGGCTGCGCTTGTTGTGCACACGTGTGCACACGCACGTACGCACCCGTGGTGCCTCTTAGTGTTATTTGGTGGTTCTTGCCACGTGCTGTGCTCCTGATCCACATCAAGCCGAGCTGCTTCAACATTTCTCCGATTGGTTCTGCTGCGTGGCACCAGGATCGAGAGGCGAGCCTGGGCCGGATCTGGTCTTGTGAACAGCGCCGTGTCCTGACTTGACCCTGTAATGGCCCAAAATCAAAGTTTTTTGGCTAGAGGTTAGTTGTGGTTTTTATGTTGCTGCTGTGAAGATCATGCTGGTGTTGATCATGGGAACCGTCTGTCCCGGCCTGTTAGAAGCCTGGTGCTTTTCACAAATCACAGTGCCTGTTTGCTAGTGCGAGCATCGCTCTCCGAGCGTGTTGGTCTATGGACCTGCTGCCATTCCTGACCATGTTCTCCTTCACTCTGATGCTTACCGAAACCCAAACCCCAGAACCTGCACTTTGAGCAGGTAGGTAAACTGCTTCATGTCGGCCCCAGTGTGGTTTTGATTTGGTTTGGCCGACTTCACTGTTTCAGAGCCCGTGTTTCTGCGAACCCACGCCTTCTGAGAGCCTTCAGGTCACGCCAGGTCTTGCAGATGGTGCAGGTCAGAATGTCACTGAAGTGGCCTTTATTTCAGCGCCTTGTCGAGCTTGTGCTGTCGCTGGGGGGATGTTACGTCCTTCCCCCACATGCAGAAGCTGTCGTTCTTGCCCTGTGATGAATGTTATGCAGCTTGCCCTAAAGCGCACTGTGGAATGAAGGACCATCTCAGGGCGCTTTAGGTTTGGCTGAAGAGCCATGTTCATCTTGCTGGATGTGGTTCACTTTCATTTTACTTTCACACTGAATCCAACCCCCAGTGCCCCCCCCCGACAGCTAGTTTTGTCATGCCTAAGGAGTGTAGCACGTTCCTGAGATTCCTCAACACCAGTGTCTGTGGCACTCGGTTTTCATACGCAAGTCTTGTGACCTTAATCACTTTACTGACTGTTGGGGAATTACTTTACTCACCACTGCGGTGCTCAGTGATTGGTGTGTGTGTGTGTGTGTGTGTGTGTGTGTGTGTGAGCAGAGAGTCCTGTACACAGTAGCCAATGACAAGGCCAGAGCTTTAACATCAGCATTAACCTTAACACCAGCATCAGCCTTGCTGGGTTCTAGCTCGTTAATGTGGTGATGTACTAACGAGCTACAGGGACACTTGTAATCCCGCCCTTTATTGAGTGCTGTGTAAGTCAGTAATGCTCTCAGAACTTAAAGGCAAACTAAGCTGATTGGCCCAGATGATCTGCAACGTCTGAGGTCCACAGACGGGTTGGCTAGAGATGTGCTGGGAATTTTCTTTGTCCTGAGTGGTACTGTAGGGCGCCGTGTGGTACTGTAGGGTGCCACGCGGTACTGGAGGGCACTGCAGGGTGCCGGGCGGTACTGGAGGGCACTGCAGGGTGCCGCGTGGAACTGGAGGGCACTGCAGGGTGCCGCGTGGTACTGGAGGGCACTGCAGGGTGCCGCGCGGTACTTTAGGGTACTGTAGGGTGCCGCGTGGAACTGTAGGGCACTGTAGGGTGCCGCGTGGTACTGTAGGATACTGTAGGGTGCTGCGTGGTACTGTAGGGTGCTGTAAGGCACTGTAGGGTGCTGCGTGGTACTGTAGGGCACTCTGGACATTGTGACTGATGTGTGGAGTGAAGATGGACTTTTTGGTGAGTGGAGCACAGTGTTTTCACTGAACACGCAACATTATCGTTGTTAACTGTGGCTCACACCTGTACAGGTGCACATCCTCCCCACAAAGGCCCTGTACCGGCAGCGCATTAACCCTGTTGGCAAACTTGTGAAATCGTTGTACCCCCACACGCTTTGCTGGTTGGGTGTTTCAGTCTCGCTGGGCTCTGATGGGACAGCTTGTCTTATGTGGAAGCAGGCCAGTCTAATTCAGATTGTGGAGGTTAATATTTTTCCTCATGTTAATTAGAACGGGAGCAGACAGCTCGTATATCTGGGCCTTCATCCCACGTCATTAAGCGGAGGTTTCCAGTGCGCGCCTTTTCTGGGGCGCCTCTGTGAAGTGGGACACTGCACCCCCTGTGTGTCACTCTGCGCTCACTCTCTCCGTGCTTTTGTTTAATTCACTCACTCGTGTCACTCTTGATCGCGGCACTGTGTTGTACAGCCTGGGGGGGGGGGGGTTGAGCCGATTGAGTGTCCCTCACTGGTGTCTTTTCCGTTCTTTGTCTGTCGTGTTGTCACGGCGCTCAATAAACGCCGTCCCCGATCGGGACCCTGGCCTCTACATGACTAACATTACTGTAACATTATTGTGGCTTCTTCCTGCCACTTGTCCCCGTGCTGACAAAGACTGAGTCATAGCTATTGGGGGGGTTAGTGGTGGGAGGGATGGTTTATTGACTGCCACCTCCGAGGGGGTGTACTTGAAACGGCAATTAAACCCCCCCCACTCCTGGACACATGAGGGCGCCTGACAGTGCTGTCATTAAGGTTAGGTCACCTGCCACATGACCTGTGGGTGTCTGTGGCTCCAGTGAGAGGGGGCTTAGTGGGGGTGGCCAGTTGGATGACTGGGGGCGAGTACAGCTGCCACTCCTGATTCCTCACAGCTGCAGGCCTTGTGCAGCCTTCTGTTTGCCCCCTCCCCCCGCTGCTACGTCACACAGAAGGTCTCTTCTGGCAGCCTGACCCCCTGAGGTATTGCACGTCTCCATGTGTGGAGCAGAGCTGCTGTTTGACATCTCCAGCTGCCTCAGGCCCTGTCCTCCAGTGCCCGCTGCTCCTCCAGTGCCCGCTGCTCCTCCAGTACACGCTACTCCTCCAGTGCCCGCTGGTCTAGGTTCTTTGACGGTCTCTCTCTTGCTGTGCTGTGCTGGAGACCATGCCGAGGTGGGGGCAATGCCTGGAATCGCTGTGCTTCTGCACTTTTTCTACAGGGGGGTTTGTACTAAACAGGCGCCGCCCCCTTGCCGACGAGAGGCTGCAACATTGGAGAGGTAACCTCACGGTCGCTTTGGGGGGCTCTGAATACTGTGATGGGGGATGTTGGAGTGCTCCATGCGCCGTGGCGGGTGACATTACCATTGTCAGCTGTCGGGCTCTTTGAGGAGACCAGTGATGCAGAAGGCACGGAGACTGCGTGGAAGAGGGCTTATGAGAGGTTGTCCACGCTCCTCACTGTTACATTTTCAGTGATTAGGCGGACCTCTCGTGGGACGGCCGGTTAGGGTCGTTGCGCTTCCTGTTGTTGTGCCCGAGGTGCCCGAGGTGCCCGAGACTGCTCACCTGAACGTGTCCGCAGTGTTGGTGTGTGAGACGCAGTATCCGTGTTGCTTGTCCTGTTTTCTTGTTTCTGTCCTCTCGATCTCAAACCTGCACATTCAACTCAACGTTTTCTCTCTGCAGGTGAGCAGGCAGGTTTTCTCACACCAGGTGTTTGCGCACAGTCGCTGTGGTAATGATGGGATGTCGGTAAATAACAGCCCTGATCGTATGAAAGTGGTTTCCTCAGGCAGTGTTGTGTCGTGCTGTAAGGCAGTGTATAGTTTTTGCACACTAGTCCAGCCATGTGTTTGCTGTTTATGAGCTGTCAGATCAGTACTGTAGCTTCTTAAACACATGTTGGCACATTATTTATCCTCAAACTGACACTTTTACAATTTTCTCACAGACAGGTGTTTTCCTGAGATGAGAATGAATCTGTGGTGAGTGTTTGTGGTACACGCTGTGTTCAGTGTACATGTAGTGTCTGATCACTAGTCCTGGGTGAGTCTTTGTGGTACACGCTGTGTTCAGTGTGTACGTCTCTGATCAGAAGGGCAGCCAGTGTTTGTGGTAGACGTCTCTTTAGTGTGGTCGGCCTGCTCCCTGTGGGACTTGTCTGTTCCGTTTCCCAGTTTCTCCCCCGTTCTTCCTCCCCTCAGAGATGTGATTGTAGCTGTGAGTCATGGAGCCGCTGAGCTCTGGGGAGCTGGGGCCGTCCTGCTGTCAGACAGGTGACAGGAACACAGGGGAGATTCAGGGTGCTCAGCATGCAGCAGAGTACGTGCGCACACAGAATCCTGCCCAGCAGTGACACGTGATCTCAGTCACCTCTGGTGAGGTGCAGGTTCGAGATGTTTTGGTGCCCGTTGAGGATGTGTGGGTCTTCACTCCTCCTTCCTGTTCACCGGAGCTGCCCTTCTTTCTCCCTGACTGGGGGCCAGATAGCGACGATACCCACCCGCACTCATTGAGGCTGGTGGTGCCACCCCCACCCCCCATGCTAGGTCAGCGTCTGTCACCATACTTGAGAGTGGTTGTGGGGGGGCAGTGACAGAAATAGCCGTGCAGCAGGCTGCCCGGGCGGCTGCCAGGGCCTCGCACTCCTTCCTCCGCCTGGCACCGCGCACGACGTGAGAAGCAAAGCTCCGCCCCGCTGGGGGATGCCAAATTTAGCCCTGCAGGAAAAACAAAATTAATGAGGGTAGGGCAAGGCTGAAGTTTCCATCCCACCTTCCTGTCCCCCTAGGGGGGGGCAGGCCCCCCCGGGCACTCTGCGTCAGGTGGGCCTCCCAGTGGCGGGTGTGATGTGATGCGAAACACGGAACTTCACCGGATTCGATTTGAAGCTGTTCGCTTGTCAGTGTGTCTATAGTTGGTTTATAACGCCCTCAGTCCTTGTGCCAGTATGTCTTCCTTAGGTAGTTAAACTTGCCCTTTTTCATTTCAGTTTCTTGTATAGATTATTTCTGAAACTTCTGCATCCTGTCTTGCCTGAAGTCTGTTGGTTTTTCTAATTTATGCCAGCAGGTCTGTCAGAAATATTATCTCAAATTCCTTTCTGTTCTCTTTTAATCTGTAATGATGAGAGTGTCATCTGGTTCACACAAACACAGTCTGCCTCCTTAATCTGGACTGCAGCTCAGCACTGATTGGCCAACAAGAGGATCGCGGCGCACATCAGGAATACATCGCGTCACACCTGCGATTGTGTTTGGATGGGACTTGTCTGAATCGCCAGGAGCTGCCTATCTCTTGATTGTTGGCCAGATTGTGGGTGGAGACCTTGGCTGTGTCTTACACACACACACACACACACACACACACACACAGGGCTGACATGTTGGGAGGCGTGTGTCTGTCCTGACCCGTGGCTCTGTGGTTCAGTGCTCAGGGTCAGAGACGAGTTGGCATTCCGCTGTGTACTTACCATGCTGTTAAATTTAGTAAAAATACAAAATCTACAGAAAAACCATAATGGACTGTGGGAATCGCTGCATAGACGAGGAAAACATGTTCAGGGGGATTGGAGGAATTTTTGTTTTTGCAGAACTGTAGCACAGTTAGATTTTAAAATACTTTAAATGTACATAATACTGTTTACTTCACATATCTACCATCTTATATCTACTTACCTTCTGACAGATGTTGAAACATCATTGTTGTGGACTTGGTTCTGGATCTTTCACATGCACGCACATGTACATTTCTGCTGCACCTTCAGAGACAGAAGAGCCCAGATGTTCCAGCTGTTGATTAGAAATGGTGTGAGCCATTTTCCAATGGGATCAGGGGTTTGGCCCTTTGAGCTGTGAGAGCAGATCCTGGGTGTCATGAAGCCCTCCTTCCTTTGACCCAGCTGAGCTGGGCCACAGCGCCTGTGTCCCGACGTGGATCTGCCCTTCTCTTCATCACTGTTCACCGTAGACGCGGGTCTTCATTCTCCTCTTCCCTCAGCTGTTTGGCTGCAGAGCCCCACCAGCCTGTAGTTGTTAGGTGGATTTAGGACCACCAACTGTGTGACGAGTGTGTTCATGAGGAGAGTGCACATGTGGGTGTGGTTTAAACACACATAAATGTGGTCATTGGGAAAGTGTGGAGGTCGAGTGAGCATCCTCAGAACTGGGGGCCATCATGGTTTCACACATGTTCCTGGTTATGTTTGCTGTCCATTCCTAACAGAACCGTGATGTGTCCCATCTGCTCTTGTTGGCTTTTGTGAAGTTTCTCTCATGAACGTGACATAGGCTTCCACCCTGATGACTTGTCTTCAGAGTTTTCTTTGAGCGTAATGCCTGTCGGGGGGGGCTTCCTGCGCTCCCCCCCCAGGACCAGAGTGCTGTGCACTCATTACATCACACAGCTGAGGCAGCTTGCAAACAGCAGAAAAATGTGGCGTAGTGCCAGTGGAGCTACGGCTGCCTGTACCATCTGGCTTCAGCCTCCCTCTTGAGTCTGTGAGCAAGAAAGGGCGTTTTTATGGTAACAGAAGCTGATATCTGGTTTTGATAAAGTACATATTCTGGACCACTCTGAGCCACATGCAGGTGGTTATGTGCTACTCTGATCCCAGACCTGTGTATTGTTTACCTGCTTGCTTGGGTGCGTCTGAATAACAGGTTGGTGATCTTACAAAATGCAGAGCCTATATTGGGTATCTGGTTATTTCTTGCAGGAAGCTCTTGGTTTTACTTCTGCAAACTGCCCTCCTCACCTCTGGGCTCTTTCTTCCCATCAGGATTTCGCCGAAATGAGGAGATGAAGGCGATGGAGGTGCTTCCGATTCTGAAAGAAAAGGTGGCCTTCCTGTCAGGTGAGTGAGGGGCCACCCCTGGGGGGGAGGGGGTGTTATTGGAAGAGTGAGTGTGCATGCCACACCTCAGCACCTTCGTCCATCACACTCGCTGTATGGGCGGGAGTTCTTGTTATAGCCAATGGGAGCAGCCCTGGTCTGCCATACTTTAAATTTTTTTCTTTTTTGCAATTCAGAGTGGCTGAAGGTGTTCAGCTCTGCGATGTATCTGATTGGGCATCGTTGTGAATTAATCAGACTTCATCCCCTGCTAAAACACTTGCCTTGTCCTGGGAGAACCCCGTGGCCTTTGAGCAGGCTTGAAATGCCTCTGTGGGACTCGGTCTGAGTCCTTATGTTGTTCGGACTCGTGTTTGTGGTTTTAAAAGCACCTGGTGTCCCTCCCTCCTCTGTGAGTCGCTAGTAAGGACAGTGTGGAGGAAGATCAAGCTCACCTCCCTCATCCAGGACTGGCAATACTGATAATCTTGACCGCAGGCCTACTTGTCCAGATCCAGCCTCTCTAGCATTTAAAGGTCCTCGTGGACATCTCAACACCAGGACAGAAGGGCTGGCCGAACAGGTTTGGACTGCGTACTTTTTCTCTTAGCTCTGTGGTAACAGGAGTATGTCCAGAAGGCCTCTGACGGGGTGTTAGAGGTGCTGTCAGGAGGTTTACACAGGGAGAAAGACGTTTCAGGTTCCTACAGAAGTGTGGTTTAAAGCCCCAGCCATCTCCCCAGGTCGGCCCGCTCTCGACTCCAGCTAACTGGGGTCAGTTGAGCGAGCGGACCTTCTTCTGGTTTCTGACTGTGACACTGGAAGGACAGCTGGGCCTGATATAAATCACTACTCTGTCCTTTCGGTGAGGAAGATGCAGAGGTGGTGCCGCCTTTGGCAGACGGGCAGCTGTCCTTGGTCCCCTCGTTAGCCAGAGGTTAACAAAATAGACTGGCTACTCCGGTGTTTTCCCCGGCTGGTGGGGCAGCCCTTCCAAGGACGACACGCGTTTTGGCAGAAGCAGCTTTCCCAGGACGAGTAAAGGGAAGGACGGGAAAAAGTAACCGAACCAAAACAAAGCCAGCTCTGCACACGTTTGGCATTCTTCTCTTTTGTTTCTTTGTGTTGAGTCTAAGATTTCTTAGGGAGGCCAGACGGTTTCCATTGCTGAGTTTAATCAGCTCTTGTGGTTGTTGGTGTAGGAAACAATTTTGGAAGACCTCCATCGTCTGCATAAGAGTGACATCAAAATAAAACAGTCTGTACTCCCCTCCTGGACACATGCTGAGTTACAAGGAGACGTGTTGGTCAGGCACGTTAGTGTGTCCGTGTACGTGTGCCCTCCATACCTCAGAGCAGTAATGGAGCTGTGTATTTCTGTGTGTCCTTCAGGGGGCCGAGACCGGCGTGGCGGTCCCGTCTTAACATTTCCATCTCGGACCAACCATGACCGAATACGGCAGGAGGACCTGCGGCGGCTCATCGCCTACCTGGCCGGGATCCCCAGGTACGCCCTGCACTTGCTTCTGCTCGCCGTTGTTTCCGCTGCACTAATGCAGAGTGCCGCCTTACTTTGTGGCAGTGTTGCTGCTAACACATGGGTGTAGGCTTGCTGAATGTTAGCTTGTGAAAGCAGTGCTGGATGCTGCAGATCTTGTCATGTTTAAGAAGGTGGGCAGTAGCTGCCAGAGCCCCAGTGAAGTGCCACTCGGGTCATGCTGCATTGTGTGTAACCCCCCCTCCCCCCTCAGTGAGGACGTGTCTAAACACGGCTTCACTGTCATCGTGGACATGCGCGGATCCAAGTGGGACTCCATCAAGCCGCTCCTGAAGATCCTGCAGGACTCGTTCTCCTGCTGCATCCACGTCGCTCTCATCATCAAGCCTGACAATTTCTGGCAGAAGCAGAGAACCAACTTTGGAAGTTCCAAGTTCGAGTTTGAGGTGAGTCTGGTCTGGGAGCTCCATCATCGCCTGTCTTCTGCTTACAAAAGGGCCTGGTTGGCTGGGGAACAGCTACACAAGGTGATTTATAAAGGAAATGTGTAGAGGGGTCGTGTTGGCACAGGAGTGTCCCAATACGTTTGGCAATATAGGGTACTTTTTAAAGTGACGTATTGACGTCATGTTGATCTTTACATCGTACTTATTGTTAACACAAAGCTAGAGGATTGACGCACCTTGTCCCAAATTCTGCACTGTCTGCCCAGACCACCATGGTGTCTCTAGAAGGTTTGTCTAAAGTGGTGGACCCCTCCCAGCTGACCCCCGACTTCGAGGGCAGTCTGGACTACAACCACGATGAGTGGATCGAGCTCCGGGTGGCCTTCGAGGAATTCACAAGCAACGCGTCGCGTGTGCTGGCACATCTGGAGGACCTGCAGGACGCCCTGGCCAAGAAGGACTTCCCCCAGGAGCTGGAGCGTGCACGCAGGATGATCGAGGAGCACTCGGGTCTGAAGAAGAAGGTACTCAAGGCACCCATAGAGGACCTGGACGCGGAGGGCCAGCGTCTGCTGCAGCGTATCCAAAGCAGCGAGGGCCACGGTGGCACCGCGGGCTCGGCCAACACTGACACGCAGGGCCTTGTGCCCAAGGTCTCTGCCCTGCTGGACAGGCTGCACTCCACGCGCCAGCAGCTCCACCAGATGTGGCACGTCCGCAAGCTGCAGCTGGACCAGTGCTTCCAGCTGCGGCTGTTTGAGCAGGACGCAGAGAAGGTAGCAACCCACCTTAAACACACACCTGAACCCAGCTGCTAGCAAGCAGGGGGCACTGCAGACAAGGGTCAGAACCAAAGGAGGGTCTAGACCTGATAGCATGTGTGGCAGTCAGAAATTTAGACAGTGTCCGTACATCTCTTTAACACGCTCAGATATGTCCAGCGGAAATAGATATGTCCAGCGGTAATATACACGCTCGGTCTTTTGCGTTCACCTGCACCTGCCCCCCAGTTGTGGTGTCTGCTCCAGATGTACTGACACTTCTGTCCATTCTGCAGATGTTTGACTGGATCATGCACAACAAAGGCCTGTTCCTGGCAGGGTACACGGAGATCGGGACGAACCACGGGCACGCCTCGGAGCTCCAGACCCAGCACAACCACTTC
>JABJVR010000039.1:2092787-2104442 GCA_025773905.1 Chitala chitala | reverse complement strand
GGCCGGTCCCGGGCTGGTTCCCGGTCTTTGGGCCCCACCCCGGGGCCCCCCGGGGCGCCCCACACCCCCCACACCCACTGCGCATGCATCGGCTGGTTTGGGGGGGGGGGGGGGGGGGGGCGCAGGACTTCTGGATGCTATGCTGTTCAGAATTTTAGAGATTTTCTGAATATGTGAAAAAAAACATTAATAAGAACACTGGCTTGTATCTGAGACGTGTGGGATGTTTTCGGCAGTAACCGCTGGCTTTAGGGGGCCTGGGTGGGTGGAATGTGGTGGGATGAGCTCAGGCCTCGGTGGGGAGTTTGGCCTTAGGCCTCAGATGGGAGGCCTTGTTCTCTCGTTACCATAACGAGGTGTTAAATTGTTCCAGCTGTGTTCTGACTGCATGTACGCGTGCATTGGCTGCAGTTGTATTTACTAAGCAGCTGTCAGTAAGTTTAATCGTGTTTCCTTAAAGGACACCTAACTGTCCAATATGAGTTTGAGTAAAGCCCGGCAAACAGCGGAGGACAGGAAGGCCTGGCGCGTTGTGGTCCATGGGGTCACGGAGAGTCGGACATGACTGCACAACTGAACAACAACAACCAAGCTGTTCAATCCATATTAAAGGACTTCAGCTGTTTACTGACACACAGCACAGTAAAGTGTGGCAGAGGCCATTCTGTAACGGGACCTTTTACATGCCCTGCGTGGCTTCTCGGATTCAGGAATGCAATGTGCTTTCAGGCTCATTGAGTTCTAATTAAGCAGGAGTGAGGAATGAAAATAGATGGAAATTGTCCCACTCCCTCGGGTTAGTGCTGGACGCCACTCTGTGGTTTGTTTCAGGCTCCCATACCTGGTGGAGATGATCAAACAGAAGATAGCAGGCGATCTGCATGTTCTTGCACCATTTGCTAGCGATCCTTTTGCGTTCTGTGAATGCTGATCGATATAGGTTGCTCAGTTTTTTTTTTTTTTTTTTTTATCTTATCCCGTTTATCCTTTTGGCAATGGGGTTTAATTATTTTTTTCATCAGATGGTGTTGTGTGAAGGTGTTGGTGTGTGAAGGTGTTGGTGTGCGTGCATGTGTGAAAGATTATTCTCTTCAGCCGAACGAGCTCTGCGCTAAACGTACACAGAAAAACAAGATGCAGTGATGCTGATAGGACCATGATGGCAGCACGTTTAAATGCTCAACGTGGTGAAATTTACAATCGCACCTCCAGCCAGCTAGCAGGTTTCTGCACGAACTGGCAGGGAAGTCGGACACCACGTGATGTTGCCGCATCAGTGCATCTGAGTCATCTCCGTATTAGCCCACGGCTCTCTCCGCCATTGTGCCTGCTGATCTGGTTGTCATGGGCTGGCTGTTTGTGGCTGTTTGGTGAACTTGCCATGACCTTTGTTCTTTTCTCTGTGGTTTGATCTGTCTGAGCCTGTGCCGTCAGCGGCACTAAACAGTTGTGTCTGTGGTGGACTTTGTTCTGTGTTATTTCATCCAGTTAATTTGGACACCTTTGCATGTTGCGTAATTCTCTCGTGTCAGCACAGACAAGCCTGGTGTTATGGGAACTCCTTTGTTGCCTGTCTGGGAGGTGTGTCTCAGACTAATAATATTACTGTGGAGATCGAGAACTTCCTGATAGGAAAAGCTCCTGTTGGGGAGATAAAAGTATCTTTAGAAGGTAGAAACAAGATTTGTTCTGACTGTTGACTAATACAGTAAATCATTTTGCATGAGGAAAGAACAATGAGGCTATTAATTACCACTAACCCTAACTGACAAACCAGTCAGCTCCGTGACATGGGTCGGAGACGCCCTGGGCTTTGTTCGTTCTCTCAGGATGCTCCCCTCAGGCGGGAGGTAAGGTCTGACTGTCGTTCCATGTCACTGCAGAATGTCTACGTAAACATCAACCGCATTGTGTCTGTGGGAAACCGGCTGCTGGAGTCCTCGCACTACGCCTCACAACAGATCAAGCAGATCTCGGGCCAGCTGGAGCAAGAGTGGAAGTCCTTCGCCGCTGCCTTGGATGAGCGGAGCACCCTGCTGGAGATGTCTGCTGCCTTCCACCAGAAGTGCGATCAGGTGAGTGCCACGTGGCCAAACCTGGTGTGACTCCAGAGGTACCTTCTACCTGGGGAGGGCTCGTTGGCTCGGATCCTTTAATGAAGCCCTCAGGGAGACATTAATTAATGCTCATTTACATCTTTAGTACAATGTCGAGCATTTTAATCTCTAGGTTTCTGGTTGCTATCGTCTTGATGAGCTTTACGGTGCATCTTTTTTCTGGCTCTAGTCCTTCAGCTGTTGGTGTATGCTTGTTCTGTAGACCACCCTGATGTCACATGTCATTATGGGATGCTGTTGCACTGTGTAACAGACGAGGCACAGGGTGTTTAATGTTCATTTTGAGCTACTTGATTTGGTGTCTTCCCTCGTCTGTGTAAATCTCTGTTCCTTGGGAGCGGCTGACTTTGCACCATGATGCATTCGTCTTTTATACGTGCTCTACCACTTCCCTGTTTACGGAACAGTGCTGGAATTGGAATACGGCCTAAAAAAGGCGTGACACGGATATCTTCTGGACTGTTCAGGATGCCGAATCAACGTTACCTGTCCTGTGTTCTCTGAAACGACCAGTCCCACATTTTTACTGTTCCCTTGGCACATGGCATGCTCTCTGTCATGGGGAGCCTTTCCTCCTCTCTGAAAATGTCTTGTCTCCCTCTGCAGTACATGTCTAATGTGGACTCCTGGTGCAAGGCCTGTGGGGAGGTTGACCTGCCGTCAGAGCTGCAGGACCTGGAAGACGCGATCCACCACCACCAGGCCCTGTATGAGCACATCACTGCAGCCTACTCCGAGGTACGCTGCGCTGGGAGCACGGCCTGCTCCGAGGCAGTACGAATAAATAAAATTTTGCCACCTTGTTTCTTGTCCCTACGTACATGGTATGTACAGGTGTGTTGTATGTGTTTCGGCGTGCCTTCGTGTGAGCACTGTCGCAGCAGCCATGGATGTTGCTGAGTGCTCCGGCACCCGTCTGATACACGCACGTTATGTGTCATGAGGCTGGGGAGGAGAGCTGCCAGCGTGCCCCCGCCGGCCAATGCCTGTTCTCCATGCTCTGCTCTACCTGTACCCAGGTAAGCCAGGACGGAAAGGCGCTCCTAGACAAGCTGCAGCGACCCCTGACCCCGGGAAGTGCAGACTCTCTCACGGCCTCTGCTAACTACTCGAAGGCGGTGCACCATGTGCTCGATATCATCCACGAGGTGCTCCACCACCAGAGGCAACTGGAGAACATTTGGCAGCACCGGAAGGTCCGGTTGCACCAACGCCTGCAGCTCTGCGTCTTCCAGCAGGATGTCCAGCAGGTGGGCTTTTTCTCTGGCTCCGCCTCCATAGCCAAGGAAACAGCAGGATTGATGAGAGCAAAGCCCCGGTGTGGAGATTGACTGTCGGCTGTGATCACCAGTAACGTCCCAGCTCAGGGGGGGAACAGGCAGCAGCTCTGTGGCACTGCTCTGCATTAATGTGTTACTTCTCAGTGCATGTCAGACAGAAATAGCAGCGTTTCTTTTGTGTCTAAATGCCTTTTTAACACTTACCTTCACCCTCCTCCTAACTGATCCTGGATCAGTGCCACACACTGATGTGTAGGGTTCATGTCTATTCGTGCTGGACATGTGTGCGTTCGTGCGTGCATGTGCACCCACGTGGGTGTGCGCGCGCGTGGGTGTGTACCATGCTGGCAGGGCGCTTGTACTCGTTATGTGGTTTTGTGGGGGCTGGGTAGCAGTTGCCATGGCGACCTGGCTTGCTGCAGGTACTTGCCCTGTTGTGTAGCACAGCAGATGACAGTTTACTGAAAGTGGCAGGTGTGTGAAGTGGCCCAGAGTTTTGTCCCCGCTGGTGTGTGTAGCCCATCGCAGCATGTGCTCACGCCCTTGTCACTAATGGTCTGAGCGATGTCCCCAGGTCAGGCTGCCTGTGGATTTCATCTTTCTCACTGCTACTGGAACTTTGCCTTCCCTTTTTGCAGTTTTCACCCCTCCGTCTCGCTGCACGGTGTTGTCAAACCCCTGCTCTCAGGAGAACTCGCACAGGCTGTGTTTATGGTTTTATAGCTTTTCCATCCCCGTGTTTGATGCTAAAGGGAAGACATCATATTTGGAGTAAGACACCATCTTCACCTGTGACTACATCTGATGTGTTTCTCTGGAGTCCTGGTTGCACTGCAGAGCTCCCCCTAGTGGCTCATTTGTAGCACTACAGCGCCCAGCCATGTCTCTCATGTTGACCCACGCCCCACCCTGCTGTCTCTCAGTGCTGAGAGGTGACACCAGGTCAGTTGTGTTAGCAGAAAGATTACGCAGCCGCTTAAGTGTCCACAGAGCTTGCAATGTACAGGCCTTCCCCAGGAGCAGACCTGGGGCTATACGTTAACCACTTTAGCAAAAGGCTCCACTTGCTGCCATGGTAACTGACAGTTGGTCCAGTGTCGCCAACGAGTTTGTACAGCATTCCAGAGCAGAGGCGTCTCACCCGGGAGCAGGAGCTGAGGATGCTGGGCTGTATTTTAAGCATTTCGTGTGTGCAGGTACTGGACTGGATCGAGAACCACGGCGAGGCCTTTCTGAGCAAGCACACGGGGGTGGGCAAGTCGCTGCACCGCGCGCGGGCGCTGCAGAAGAGACATGAGGACTTCGAAGAGGTGGCACAGGTGAGCAAGGCCCAAGTACAGCACCATCTCTCGCCATGACGACGGTGCTCAGAGACGCCTATAGTACGTCTTACAATCAACACTCTCCAATCCCCCCCCCCATCACCCAGAACACCTACACCAACGCAGACAAGCTCCTGGAGGCAGCTGAGCAGCTGGCCCAGACCGGTGAGTGTGACCCAGAGGAGATCTACCAGGCGGCCCGGCGACTGGAGGACCGGATCCAGGACTTTGTGCGGCGCGTGGAGCAGCGGAAGGTGCTGCTGGACATGTCCGTGTCCTTCCACACGCATGTTAAAGAGGTGGGTCTGCATGAGCGCCGCCGTGCTGGTCTTTTTGTGTGTGCACAAGACGGTTTAGAACGCGTCGCTCAACTGGACTCTGGGTGGCTGAGAGAGAGTCCCCAACACTCGCCTAGTCACGTGTAACAGCCCTCAATGCTGCCTTCATGCATGACACACTTTTACTGAAATCTCCTGTAGCACCTCGTGTCCTATGCGTGTTTGCTGTGAAGGTTCATGCTGAACAGAATGAGTTGGTTTGTGGGGCAGCGCTCAGGGAATCTGGACTCTGGGGAGGTGGACTGGCGTGCAGGTAGCAGCACATGTATCGAGTCCTGTTACGTCCCGTTAGGGTTCTCTTTGTAATCCCTGCGTTTAAGGGATTCAAATTACATCCGACAGCTGTTATTAAGGTACGTATGAGTGTGTGCGGTCTCACACATTACGTGATGTTTAGGAGGAACTCCGAGTGTCAACATCTGCATGTCTGCTTGGAAGCCTACAGCCATGCGGCACCCCCCGCCAGTTTGGTGCCCTCTAGCACAGCCCCTCCTGACCGTTTGTGTCCCCCCCCAGCTGTGGGCGTGGCTGGAGGACCTGCAGAAGGAGCTGCTGGACGACGTGTACGCCGAGTCCGTGGAGGCCGTTCAGGAGCTCATCAAGCGGTTCGGCCAGCAGCAGCAGACCACGCTGCAGGTCACCGTCAACGTCATCAAGGAGGGCGAGGACCTCATCCAGCAGCTGAGGCAAGTCGGCCACGCCCCGCCGGCTGGCCGCGCTGTCCACCTGCGGCTTGGCCGTGTGCGGGCCTGTTCACCTGAGGGCTCAGCAGAAGCGTGTGTGTGTGTGTGTGTGTGTGTGTGTGTGTGTGTGTGTGTGGAGCTCTGATGGGAGTGTCTCCAAGGGCGTGGTTTTACTCTGCTTGTTTTATGCTCTTTCAATCTTCTGGTAGACATTTTCTCGCCAGTTTGTCTGGTTCCCTAGGCTATACCGGAGTTTAGGCTAGTGTTTGACACGCCGGTTTGAGCCATGTTTGTTGTTCGCTCTCGGAGCCCTTGCCAGGGGGTTCCTAATGGTTCTGCAGCTCAGATGAGTGTGACAAAGCTCTGGTGAAAACTGCACAGCCCATCGCAGTTCACACATGAAGTGCTTTACCTGTAGGGCTTTGATGCTCCTGTCTGGTGCTTGTTCTGTAAGGTTAATTACATAACTGACTCACCGGGTGTTCAGTGGAGTGGTGCTGGCTCTGATTGGCCAGGGAGAATCTGTCACGTGTTGGTCCTCATACATACGGAGGTCCAAGGATCGCTGTCATGTACAGAAAGACAGTAAGAATATCTAACAAGAAAAAAGTGACCATTCTTAGAAGACCTGGACTCTTATGTTTGTTAACCATGTTTTCACACACTGATGCTGCAGCCACGTTCTGGTAGAACAGTCCAGTTAAAGGGACACAGTCCTGCTGCGCCCCTCGAGGTCACTGACCCCCCCACCCCCCACACGTGCGCAGGGACTCAGCCATCTCCAGCAACAAGACTCCCCACAGCAGCTCGATCTCCCACATCGAGACTGTGCTCCAGCAGCTGGATGAGGCCCAGGGGCAGATGGAGGACCTCTTCCAGGAGAGGAAGATCAAATTGGAGCTCTTCCTGCAACTGCGCGTCTTCGAGAGGGACGCCATTGACGTGAGCCACGTGTCTGCGCACCCACACGCTTCTGAGCAAACCGTTCGCTGCTCAGAAGAAGGACAAATGTGCTGCCTTTCAGTTAATTTCTTCAAGACTTGCTCTACACCCGAGTCTTCACATGGTCAGTTGTTTTACTGCCCGTAAAGTGTTGGCTGTCTGGCTGTTCGTCACAGTTACGGGAACATTAGGAAGCTGAGCCGACGCCCTTGCCCTCGGTGCTCCTCTGTTTTATTGCTGCTTAAATGACAGGCCCCCCCCACCCTGTCCCAGATCATCTCGGACCTGGACTCCTGGAACGATGAGCTGTCTCAGCAGATGACCGACTTTGACACGGAGGACCTGACGCTAGCGGAGCAGCGCCTGCAGCACCACGCCGACAAGGCGCTGACCATGAACAACCTCACATTCGACGTGGTGCACCAGGGCCAGGAGCTGCTGCAGTGCGTCAGCGAGGTGCAGGCGTCCGGTGAGTCCCGGGTCCGGGGGGCCGCACCGCAAGGGCGTGGGGCTTTGTGGGAGAGCGCTGACGGGGCTGCGTCTTCTCAGGCGTGGAGCTGCTGTGTGACCGAGACGTGGACATGGCGGCGCGTGTGCAGGACCTGCTGGAGTTCCTGCATGAGAAGCAGCAGGAGCTGGACCTGGTGGCCGAGCAGCACCGCCGACACCTGGAGCAGTGTGTGCAGCTGCGCCACCTGCAGGCCGAGGTGAAGCAGGTGAGGAAGGGCACCGCAGTCCTCGTGAGTCCACCGGGCCTCAGCCCGAGGGGTGTGCCCGCGATGACAGGGTGGCTCGGGCCCGGTCTGTTACAGGGTGTGCTCCCAACGGCTGTGTAACACTCACATTGTTCCTTGTGTTCTTCTCCACTGAGCTGCATCGTCTGTGTGTACGCGTTCGTCTCCAGGTGCTGGGCTGGATCCGGAACGGCGAGTCAATGCTGAACGCGGGCCTCATCACGGCCAGCTCTCTGCAGGAAGCCGAGCAGCTGCAGAGGGAGCACGAGCAGTTCCAGCACGCCATCGAGGTGAATATGCAAGCACACACGCACGCACGAGTACACGCAATCACAAAACCATCAGGACAGGCAGAAACCGATGTCCTAAAGTAACTGCAGCTTCAATTTTTGTTAATTTCTGTATGAATCCCTCAGAATCGAAGACTCGAGTGTTGTTTTGGGCACAGCGATGTGATTTGGCCATAATGGAGTTTGTAATTGTGAAGGCAGTGAGACGCGCGCTAACGTTTGCCCGCTCCCACGCGCAGAAGACGCACCAGAGCGCCCTGCAGGTGCAACAGAAGGCGGAGGCCATGCTACAGGCTAACCACTACGACACGGACCTGATCCGGGACTGCGCCGAGAACGTGGCCTCGCATTGGCAGCAGCTCATGCTGAAGATGGAAGACCGACTCAAGCTGGTCAGCGCCTCCGTGGCCTTCTACAAGACATCGGAGCAGGTGGGCGCCAGCCAAGCATTCTGCGCAACAGACAAACGTGGACCGTTTCGTGATGCGCGATGCCGTCGCCGCTCGTCAGCAGTGTGTCAGGCAGCCTAGAGCATTGTGGGTATTGTGGTTCAAAGCAGTGCCGTGTACCCGCCACAGGTGTGCAGTGTGTTGGAGAGCCTGGAGCAAGAGTACAAACGCGAGGAGGACTGGTGTGGGGGCGCTGACAAACTGGGGCCCAACTGTGAGACCGACCACGTCAGCCCCATGATCAGCAAGCACCTGGAACAGAAGGAGGCCTTCCTCAAGGTCAGACACATGACAGTTCTGCTAAACTGTTGGCTAATGATCTGGAATAATGTTCGTACCTGAGTTGTGCTTGACATAGACTGCTCGGGCTCTTGCTGTCATGGCTGCTCTGCTGCTTCACACTTTACTACGGTGTGACCCCCTGCTGGGTGGAAACGCAGGGCTGACCCCGCCCACCCGGCTGACCGTTCGTCCCTCGTCCCGCAGGCGTGCACTCTGGCGCGACGCAATGCTGACGTGTTCCTCAAGTACTTGCACAGGAACAGCGTCGGTGTGCCCGGACTGCTGAGTCACATCAAGGGCCCTGAGCAGCAGGTCAAAAGTGAGTCCTTCCAGGCTGATCCAGAGTCAGTTACCAGTTCCAATCCTGGCGTGACACCAACAGCCCAACGGACCAGCGGCCTGCCCCGGTTACTTCTGCTGTCATTGCAGCCTCGCCTCCTCTCCTCCCTCCGGTTGTCAGGGTTGTTCCATTTTAAGGGCTGGGTTCACTCTGGCACTGCTGGTGCTGGTTCTATGAATAACAGTCTGTTTGCTGTTTAATGATGGGCTCTGAGACAGGAAGTGGGTCAATCTGGGCCTCTCGGGAAGAGGCTTTGGGTTGGAACATATTCCAGAGAGGACAGTTGCTCTAACATGATGCAGTTTGCAGAAAAGAGGATTTTGTTAAAACGGTGCCCTCTGTCTGTATCAAATGTCTGACACTTGTGTGTGTATGTGTGTGCGCGTGCGTTTGCACGCATGTGCGTGTGTGTGTCCAGACATCCTGAACGAGCTTCTGCAGAGGGAGAACCGTGTGCTGCACTTCTGGACGATGCGTAAACGTAGGCTGGACCAGTGCCAGCAGTACGTTGTGTTTGAGCGCAGCGCCAAGCAGGTGAGTGTGTGAGGCGACCGCTCACGTGTATGTCGTTAACAAAATGCCGGCTGCGCCTGCCCTGCCAGGAGGACTGTTTGTGTACTTGTATCCCACAATGCAACAGATTTCCCCTCAGCGTGCCAGTGCATGGTCAAACAGCAAGACTTTGGTGTTTGTTTAAAAAAGACTGAGCGCTGTGATCACTTACAGCTGTCGTAGACCATGTTTAACCTCGTTAGCCACAGTTAAGTGGTGTCTGTTTTCCACTGGCCTCAGCCCTTTGAGTTAAACATGGTTACTATTCATTGTCTTCTAATGGCGCCCCCCTGTGGTAGTTCTGTTAAGTTTTATGTAATTTGTGGTAATTATGGTGTGACACTTGTGCATGTTTCTGAACACAAATCTAGATCAAGAATATAAATGGGGAACTTGCAATTTTTTTTTTGACAGTCTGACATAAATGGGTGTAGAAATATGGGTTGTATACTCCCCTGAGAGGTAATTCTCTGTGGGGGGGATTTTGAGAGCATCTTCATGGGTGATGGAATGAGCAGCTTACCCTGTCTGATACTGTGCTGGATGTACACCTTTACCTGTTCCGCATACCAGCGGGATTAATATGGGCCGTGCTGCTCCAGAGGAAGACAGGTGTACTTGTGCCAGTGTCACCTGTCCAGGTGGAAGCAGCTGTGCAAACTGCAGTCTTGTTTGCTTTGAAAGTTCTCTGTATTTCTGATGATCTGGTACCGCACCGGGTTACTAAAGTTCCCGCTGTCTGTGTATCCGCTGCACTACGGATCCCTGGCTTGGGCTCAGGCACGCTGAACTGTACACATTTGGCTCGAATCGGGGAGAAACCTCTCGTCCCACATACTCAGTGGGTTTGTGTAAATGCTGCAGCAGCGGCTTCTGCCTGTAAACTCACGGAGTTTCTGCTTCAGGCCCTGGAGTGGATCCATGACACCGGTGAGTTTTACCTGTCCACACACACCTCAACGGGCTCCAGTATCCACCACACGCAGGAGCTGCTGAAGGAGCATGAGGAGTTCCACATCACAGCCAAGGTGAGCCTCCGTAGCCTGGTTTGCGCGCCCCTGCCCGTCCCGTGTGCTGGAGCGCCCCTGCTCACACACGTCTGTTGACCCCTCTCTCCCATCTCCTGCATGTCACTGCACTGAGTCCAGGCCTTTAGTGAGGCTGATATGGATGACTAGGGGTGTGAGCGCCCGTGCCCTGCCTTCCTCCCCTGTCCTGGCCTCTGATGGAGCGCCCCTTGTTTGATACTCCACCTCACGCCCACTCTCCCCTCTGATTTGTGTTCACCGTGATGTCAGCAAACCAAAGAGAGGGTGAAGCTACTCATACAGCTCGCTGACGGCTTCTGTGACAAAGGCCACGCCCACGCCGCAGAGATAAAGAAGTGGGTGGCTGCTGTGGACAAGCGCTACCGGGACTTCTCTCTGCGAATGGATAAGTACCGCACCTCCCTGGAGAAGGCACTGGGCATTCCCTCTGACTCCAGCAAATCAGTGTGTACCACGCTTACGTGGGGCTGGGGGGGCGCATCTACACAGCTGACCAGTAAGCTCCAAACCGACGCCCTCTCGACCCTTCTGCCACAGAGCAAAGACCTGCAGCTGGACATCATCCCGGCCAGTGCCCCGGGGTCAGAGGTCAAACTGCGGGATACGGCACATGACCTCAACGAGGAGAAGCGGAAGTCGGCCCGCAGGAAGGAGTAAGTGTATGCAGGCGGCGTGCCGCATGATGCCCCCAACATGTGGCTTACCTGACTGAATACTGGAATAGGAAGCCGCAGGTTTCCCAGGCAGGCTATTGGCCTGTTCAGCCCGTGCTCCTAAACGCTGGCCACGCCTCTTCTTTCTGATTGGATTGTCAGTGTCGATACTGTTTCAGTGAGATCCTCCATGCTGGCTGTGTTCATATGACCACGTGCACTTTTAATGGTCTAATTCGGGGCAGTATTCGCTGTCTCTCTTTAGGAACGCTGTTGTTTTTTTTCCCCCTCAGGTTTATAATGGCAGAACTGATCCAGACTGAGAAGGCCTATGTGCGGGACCTCAGGGAGTGCATGGATGTAAGCGTCCTTCTCAGCTCACTCACGGCTGTGCCATGTTTGTAGGCAGCTGTTAGAACCTTGCGGTGTCTGTTTTTTCTGGGACTAATTCCAATCTGCCCTCAGACGTACCTGTGGGAGATGACCAGTGGAGTTGAGGAGATCCCTCCAGGGATAGTCAGCAAGGAGCATATCATCTTTGGAAACATGCAGGACCTTTATGAGTTCCACCACAAGTGAGTGGTCTTCAGCCTGCCTCAGTACAGAGTGCTGTACCTGCTGTCT
>JABJVR010000039.1:2058342-2069221 GCA_025773905.1 Chitala chitala | reverse complement strand
TGTGTGTGTGTGTGTGTGTGTGTGTGTGTGTGTGTGTGTGTGTGTGTGTGTGTGTGTGTGTGTGTGTGTGTAACAGGTGCTTGATGGTGACGTTGTTGGCCTAAACTGTTTTTCTGCAGAGGAACAAGATCATTAAGCACGAAGTGAAGAAGCTGCAGAAAGCCGCTACAAAAAAGGCATGAATTTTGAAATAAAGAGAACGTGTTAATCCTTCCCTGCTCTTCTGTTTGTTTTTTTCAGTTGGAAAGTTCTTCATGTTGCCAGTAATCTGAATTCAGGCTGTTAACCTTGTAATGTCACTGGCTGAAATGGGAATTTGTGTATTGTGACATCTGATTACAGGTCCCAGTAAATTTTTTTTTTTATTATTATTATTTTTTTTTGTAAACAGTTTATATTTACACAAATAAAGAAGAACTTTTTCCTTAGGGCCTGTTTTGAATTATTTCTGTATTTAGCTTTTCACCGGTCTTGTGCATTTCAGAACTTTTTTCCAGCAGTGTTTTAGATTTCCACAAATTTTCCACTTTTTCCCCAAAAAGTGCAATATAAATTAATCAGAAGTAGCTGTGGGCAAGGGACAACCATGTGAAAAGAAAGGTGGTTATGGAAGATGTGCTTCAATCTTCTAATCTTATGGTAAGTGTGTGACTAGACACAAGGTGGTCACTGTCAGCAAGGTCTGGCCCAGGCAGTCAGGTGTTTCCAGATGTTTGTACATGGTACTCTGCAGAAACAAACAAGGAGAAGCACAATGGGTGGACAGATGTAGCACTTAATGTTGAAACTCCAGCACTGTTCTCACCTCAGGACAACCATCTGCTTACCAGAGGAGTTTTCTCACATGTGGTCTTCACAGAACAGCTGGACCAAAATTCTGTGTAAATTTGAAACTGCACTGTGCTGCAAAACAAAATGGCAGCAAGCCTCAATTTTTTTTATTTTTTATTTTAAGCTTTAAATAATCTGTCCACCAGAGAGGTTTTAAGTTCTGTCTGCAGGCAACAAATAGTTTTATTAAACCTGGGTCAGGAAAGGTGATGCTAGTAATTACATTTATAGAAGTGCTGGCAGTGGCCTAATGCTATGGTAACTTTTTACCACATTTGTAGTTGGTGCAGAATTTTTTCAAATAGAGATGTAGAATTTAAGTCCACAAAAATCACTTTTCCAAGTGTCTGCTGCTTCGTCAGGGGCGTAGATATTAAATTTGTAGTAGACAAACCGAAGAGTGAATCCTTACTTAGAGCTGTAGGCGCTGTAGTTCCTGACATTTCCTTTGGATGGCGCTGCGGTTCATGTTTAAAATCAGTGCGTCCAAAAGAGCACAAAGCTTAATTTAAAAATAACCTTTTATGTTAAAAAAAAAACTAAACATTGAAGCTGAAGAGTCAAAAGCTGTAAGAACCGAACATAAAATTAGATTGGATGAAGTATTTCGATAGGAGCACAGTACGTTCGTTCTTACAGCGTTTGACTGCGCGTGGGGCCACATCATATCTCCAGGTACAGATGAGCATCCCTGCCCCAAACTCCTAACCCAATCCCGAGTGGCGCAGCATGTAGTTTTTGTTAAAATATGCATTATTACGCTCGCTGTTTCATTGTCGGTCTTTAAAAATTAGCCACCTGTTGGACCAATTTAAGGATACCTTCGTAAGGTGCTGTCGCGCAATGGCTCGTCAATCTGAAACCTTAACAACGATCACATTAAACAACATAAGATCCTCTGGAAGTGTGTTGAAGCAAAGCGGTGGTTTTCCACTGCCTTGACGTACAAAAGCACATTTCATTACGATAATGGTCGAGTTAAAATTAATGCATTGGTTAGAAGAAAAACTTGCACCCATTGTGGTCCTCCAGGACCGTGACTGGAGTCCCCCGCCCTAACCCCAGCTATGTTGTGCAAATGCAATGCTGTTTGCAGGATGTAACAAACAGCCAAAACTGTAAATTAATCTACTTCCAGCCCCGGGCATGCCCAGATGATGCCCCGTTCTGTTTACGTGCACACTGCATTTTGGACAGGACATCTGAGAAGCAGTCACTGGAAAATGCCACTATCCCTCTCATGTGCCTTGCTTTCGGTTCCACTGAAATAACGGGAGGGGTAACAGCACTGTTACTTCAAGTGTTCAAGCAGCAGAGTTGGCTGGCCCTGTTTCAGTGCGGGTGGGCTGGCCGGTACTGAACATTTTTTGCGGTACGTTTACTTGCGGTTTTTTTTTTTACTTCAGTGTTTGCTATGACAGGTGCAGTTGTAGGATGTAGGCGCAAATTGAAGTGGTTAATTCACAGTTTGCTCCCACGCTGACGTAGTAACTATTACTGCATCTTTTCACTGACACTCACCCGTGCTTGCATTTCCTGCAGTCTCTAGTCTTTGGGTGATAAATTGGCACAATGTAAAACCTCTGTGGAGCTGTTTTTGATTATTTTCTCCTTGGACAGGTTATATAATCTACTTCACCTCCTCGGTATGCGTATTATAACTTGCATAACTGGCTTACACTTCACCTTATCTCTGACTTTATTTTATTTTCGTTTCCCATCTTAAGGCTGTGGAGATTCATTATCATCACTCATCAGAAAAGGTGAAATGCGGTTATTTGAAACCAAGCACGAGAATGCATTTCAATATTAACACTGAAGACTACCAAGTTTGTCAGTTTACTGCTTTATATTTGTTTTTAAATGTAGTTTTAAGAAAATTTACCGCATTGCCATTAAGTAGTTCTGTGCTCTTTTGTGCTTTAGCTGTAACTGATAACGTAACCGTTTTACCTGTGATAATGTCTGTTGTCACATCACTGATAAATGGAATTTCCGAGTATTTCTGGCTGTTACTTGTGTAACCATGTTCGGGCATCACTACCGTAACATATATAAGTGATGTGGCGATCAGAATGTAATATTGTCGTTGATGGCGTCCTCTTCGTAGTAAAAGCAAAATATATTATTATTATTATTATTCCTTTAAAGTATACTGATCTTGCGGGAGCTCTCCAGAATGCCGACGTTCATTTGGCGATTTCTTTATATAGTCTACAAGCAGCTGCAAACAATTAAGATGGCCATTATTACAGTTTTTACCTTAATTATAGATATGAGGTTCTCAGTGAAAGGCACAGCTGGTGTGATCCGCCAGGACAGTTTTTTTAGCTAATAGCTTACTGCACAAAGTGTCATTTGTACACACTGTCCAAACGTCACAGGCCTCTTCCTGTGTTTCTAGTTGTGTAATTTCTGTGCAGGTGCAGTATAATCACTGCAAATTGTTTTACGTTCAATAATTGGTGTAAATCCTTGTTTGAGTGTGTGGTGCCTACTGCATGTTGGATCTTTAATGTCCAGTAATATGCTTTCCTGCTAATCAAATTCAAATTCTGTCTGTTGCTGTGAAGTGCTAGGGGTTAGTGCTACAGTTACAGCACTGTCATCTCACACTCGTACGTCTGGGCTCACGCCTGGCACTTTGTGTTTGGAGTTCACATGTGTGTATGTTTCCCGCAGCTGGTCCAGTTTACACCCACGGCTCAAACACACAGATCAGGTGACCTGAGGCCTCTGATGTTTACCCTGCGAGGTAATTTCCAGGGTTCAGCTTAGGCTCTCTCCAGCATGTTCCCCTGACTTTCCACTGTCTGGTTGAGGCTCCAGGCCTCCCATGCCTAACAACTGTAAAGATTTGACTAAATGAACGATCAAATGATTAACTATAGTGAGGGGGGGAAAACCCGCTTAATGTTCAGTGTCAGAGAAACAATGTTAAGTTTATATTTTACTTTGCTTCATTCAACATTTCTACAACAGGCGGGTATTCCTGCCTTACTGTGCACTCTTCCGTCCAGAGTGTACCCTGCCTTACTGTGCACTCTTCCGTCCGGAGTGTACCCTGCCTTACTGTGCACTCTTCCGTCCGGAGTGTACCCTGTCTTACTGTGCACTCTTCTGTCCGGAGTGTACCCTGCCTTACTGTGCACTCTTCCATCCGGAGTGTACACTCTTCTGTCCGGAGTGTACCCTGCCTTACTGTGCACTCTTCTGTCCGGAGTGTACCCAGCCTTAATGTGCACCCTGTATACCCTGCCTTATACTCTTTCATGTAGGATCCTCGTGACCTTGGAATGGATAAGTGGTTTGGGCTGTGAATTAATAAATGTTCAGTAATTAAGTTATGACAAATATTGCCAAGGACACAGAACATTCAAATGTACATTTAATGTTCTAAAACATGTCTTACCACATTTGACTGAATGAAATATTCCCCCATTAATTTGGTGTTTTTGAACTAAAGAAGATAGAACCTCTTTCAAAATACAATGTGGTGTAACTCAAGTATACGTCGGCCTTAGATGTTCTGTAATGAATCTATAGTACGGCTCTGAATATATGAAATCGGATGGCAAATTAATTAATAGCAAATAAAACACAACTGATTTTACTTTTTGTGAAATCGTCGATACGTCAACAACTATTTAAACCAGTCGTCAGTTGTAGTACAAATATGGTAAGCTGATTTATATGTGTATACCTTTAACGGTAAGCACGACACCCTGCTATATGTCGTGCTTACCGTCGTTCTCCCCCCCCCCCAATGTCCCCTTTCTGCTTCGTCGGACGTTTCTCCTTCCACCCCTTCCGAAGTGGGAGGTTTGGTCCTGACGCAACTTTGGCTTTGAATCAGAAAACCTGGCCGCTACACCGGCCGCGAGCGGGTGACGTCGGAGTTAAATCTGTCCGGGCTTCAGCGCGTCGGCGGAGCCGCTCCGGCGCAGGAGGACCATATTGGCTGCGAGCCGCGGCAGCGCGCCCGATAAGCCGCGGCAGCGCGCTCGACACGCCGCGGCGGCGCGCCCGACAATGCGCCTCTCGGCACGCTGAAGCACCACGGCTGCCTGCCGCTGCTGTCGACGCGCTGAAGCTGCGAGCTGCACATACATCCATTCAGCCTCCCGAGCGACAAAACCAGTCGGTGCGTGTAACGGTACCGTGAATATAAGAGGGTCTCGTTTTTGTGCGCGCGAGACGCCGCCGTTCTTCGGAGTGAGGGTAAGGACTCAAACCGCGTTTTGATCGTGTTTGCAGCGAATATATGTCGGAGTGGGTGATTTACAGTGCAGACGTGCATTGCGCTGGGATTCGGCCTGCCTGCCTGTAATTCATCATGCCATTTGCGTGTGCACTGCTTGTGCGCGGCCAGGTGGATGGAGAGACAGCGCATCTTCACGCTGGTACAGTTTGCTGGCTTGTCAGCACTGCGGTTACACTGTACCGAGCTGCGAACCTACATCCGCAGACAGCACCGGCACTCAGGCCGATAGGTGTGTAGGAAGCGGGCTGCCAGAGACGACAGTGCACAATGACAGCTCGTTATTTCGGTCCCAGCTCAGCAGCTGATGGTCAGGTATCCAGACCCGGCGACTTTAACGTAATGATGCTGGGCGCACTCTGTTCTTTTGGGGGCATCGAAATGAACCAGGATGAATCCTTCTGGGTGTCAGGTCCGCTTTTCGTTACGAGCGTTTCATAACCGAGCAGCAGATTTCTGGGACCGGGAGAGATTTGGCATCTTTTGTTGCTGTTTGATGCAGCCTGTGATTTCAGTGCAATAAACGAGCACGGCTGAATGGCGGACGAGGTGAGGTTTTACCTGTGAAGTGAGCACCTGCAGCCTACTTAAAGTGGCACGTTCTGGAGCATGTCTGGTTCTGCCGGTACGGCTGAGTCCGATGCCATCTGCGTTTCGCTTGTCTGGCAGGTTTAGGGGCAGGCAGACAGCCCAGTGCTGCTCCCAGACCCAGTCGCGTACAACACAAGCGAATGGACCTTGTTTTCGAATGAGATTAAATCTTGCCAGTCGCCTTAGATGGAAATGTTCTGTTACCAACGTATTACTCGACAATTGGCTGTTATGAAATACATACTTTATATATATATTATAGTTTTACCTCATTACTTTTCATCACAGCCAAAAGGATGGGTAATATTTTTCTGAATGTATTGTCAAGTCGAAGTGTGTATCGTTATACCCACCTAAACCTTACCAGGCATCCATGTGATGTCAGTAAAAGGGAGGATTTTATTCCTCAAAGGTTTTTTCTATTTATTTTACGTCTGTTCAATTAAATCAAATTCAGTTTATTATCATATAGCGCCTTTTACAGCGACGTGCCTCGGAGCGTTTCACAGTGTGACTTGTATTTCAGGACGTCACACTGACCTGTGATGTGGAGTGTACATTTTGGAGAAAGCTCGCATTATCGACACACTGTCTGGAGCAGGTACTCGGGTAGGACTCGACAATAGTTATTTCGGGTGTGTTTTGAACCCATGGCTGTTGCCTATGGATGCCGCAGTGCTTTGCATTCTGCAAAGTGAGAGTGGTCGTGCCGAATGGCGATGGGAATCCGTTTTTAGGGTTTATTTATAGACGCAAAGCCATCTATGAAGTCATGGTGAATTGGCGTTTTATCTGCGGAAAAATCTCAGCCATGTAACCGATTAATGCATCTCTGATCGGCCGACTTTTGCTGTCGTATGACGCTGTGCTTGGAAATTTATGAAAATTAATTCTAACGCTGTTTTTTTATTTATTTAAAAACGCTTAGTTCTATAATCTGTCATCGTGTGGTTTGACACCTTGATTTTTGTGCACGTCCTTGTTATTGCATTTTTAACCTCACACCTGAACACGCAAACATTAATCCATAAATAATACGATATTGCCCATATTGTACGAAAGACAATATGGGCAATATCGTTTGCTGAAAGTCAGCACTAGTTGTTTTAAGGTACACACTCCTAAGTGTGTTGCAGGTAATGCGCGTCTTGGCCGCGGCTCCTCTGCGCTTTTCCCGCAGGCTGCGTGTGTATAACGCGGACACGTCTTTTGGACGCCTTTCCAGCCTTTTTACCAAAGGTCTTTAACACACCAAGTTTTTTCTTTTTGAAACACACGTGTAAGTGTGTGTCCGTCTTTTATGTGGAATATAAAAAGTATTTAAAAGGCTATTTTCGTGGAATATTTGAATGCTTGTCACATTGAGAAATAGTTTTTTTATAATTTGGTCATTTCTGCATATAGACCATGGTTAATTGAGTTGTAAATACGCATTTGGGAGCATTTTAAACCTATTTTTTTTGTAATAGTCTGTTGCGCTTGTTCAGACCTGCACACAAAAGATATTTGGGAACGGGCACTCTTCACTTCACCATTTCTTCAAGTCATTGCATGTTTACTGCAGGTGAAATGTGAAACATTCATATACAACACACACAAACCTGCACCTACACACTGCAGCTTTATCTGTTTGTGTGTGTGAATCGCTGTTTTCCGTCATGATCAGGTGCCAGGATGCAGCGCTGCTCTTGGCGGATTTCAGGGAACTTCAGACATCTATTTTAGGGATTTGTTCAGAAATGCACCGCTACGATGATAATGAGGTATTGAACTTTGTGTGACACAAAACGGCTTCGGGGTAAAATGTGGTTTGTTGCAGGCAGAGTTTTTTTTTTTTTTTTAAGTAGGGCTGTAGTTGACATCTGAACGGTGTTCGTCGCTTTTTTCACTAAGCAATGACTTGGACTGATTTCAGGGTAGGTGTGAATGGAAAAATATGAACAATACTGGCACACAGTGTTTTAATTTCTGTGTGGCTTTCAAAAGCCAGACACACAAATTTCTTTTGTGTTCAGTATAGGAGTGTAGAAGTGTGTGTGTGTGTGTAAGCATGCTGGTTGAGTAGACCAAGGCTCGTTGGAGTACTCAGGCCTTTAACAGCCGTGTTTCAGGTTTGTTTATCAGTGCCCTGGATGCGTAGGGGGCAGTTAAGGGGAAAGATGAAGACCAACTGTGTTAATCTGAGGATTATAGTTGGGGATTGGGGATTACCAGTGTCGTTAGTGGTAGCCTAATGCTTTGAGCCTCCCAAATAGAGTTTATGATCATTAAAATGACGCCAACTGAAAAGGTAATAGCCTTCAGCAGGTGACAGCCAACTGACAAGAAATGTTTCAGTCAGAGAAGCGAGATTTTCGTGATGCTGTTCTCTCCTGTTTTACTGGCCCTTTGCTCAGACGTTTTGCATGTTATTAATTTCTGAATCATAGCTGTATTTTAACTTTAAAAAACCTTTAATATGAAAACAGTAAAAATGGAAGGAACACAGGGCGTGATGTAGCTTCTCTCGGTGCGGTGTCTGCCGCTGTCGGTCTGATCTGCGTGTTTCGCTTGTTGCAGGGTTGTTTGGACACTAAAGTGATGGGCTGCCTTTCGTTATCAGATGTGCTGAAGTGAGTCGGCCTTCCCTAACACGCCAACGCTCTAACACAACTGGGTTCCCTCCATCAGGCCGGCATCGGCCATGGCGGGCTTCAAGCGCGGCTATGATGGCAAGATCGCGGGGCTGTACGACCTGGACAAGACGCTGGGCCGTGGGCACTTCGCCGTGGTGAAGCTGGCACGGCACGTCTTCACAGGGGTGAAGGTGGCAGTCAAGGTTATCGACAAGACCAAGTTGGACTCGGTGGCCACGGGACACCTGTTCCAGGAGGTGCGCTGCATGAAGCTGGTCCAGCATCCCAACATCGTGCGTCTCTACGAGGTGATCGACACGCACACGAAGCTGTACCTGATCCTGGAGCTGGGTGACGGCGGCGACATGTTCGACTACATCATGAGGCACGAGGGCGGCCTGAGCGAGGAGCTGGCCAAGAGGTACTTTGCCCAGCTCGTGCACGCCATCTCCTACTGCCACCGGCTGCACGTGGTGCACCGCGACCTCAAGCCTGAGAACGTAGTCTTCTTCGAGAAGCAGGGCCTGGTGAAGCTCACAGACTTTGGCTTCAGCAACAAGTTCCAGCCTGGGAAGAAGCTGACCACCAGCTGTGGATCCCTGGCCTACTCAGCTCCAGAGATCCTGCTGGGGGATGAGTACGATGCCCCCGCCGTGGGTAAGAGGCAGAGCGTGCAGCGTGGAGCACTGGGGGTGGTGCTGGGTGACAGCGGGGGGCCTGGGGGGACGTAGTGGTGGCAGTTACTTAGCTCTGTCGTTCATTCCTCCGTCTGAACTCCTGAGTTTCCCTGACTGAAGCTCCCACAATGCACTGGTGCATTAATCTCCTCCCATGTCATGAGCATGGCCCCTATTCCATGCGGCAAGCAGGGGGCTCGTTTTTGTAGTCCCAGTGGGGTAATTCAGGAAGGCTGGGCATGCTGCTGCGTGGCGGGACAAAGGGACCGTTCAGAGACCTCGTCTTATGATGTTGGCAAGGGAAAAGAATAAAGGGTGAGAGGTGAAGCTGGTGTATGGGGGGGGGGACCGGAGTGCTGTGAGTGTGCACACGTGCGTGTGTCAGCGTGTTTCCTAACTGTGGATTAACAGTGAGTTTAGGGTTCGATTTGCTTCCAGAGGGGAGGCCTGTTTGTTCAGGTCATTCTTTCACATCGCACAGTTTTGCATGTCCCTGAACACATCAGGTTTTCCTGAACATGTGCAGCTCTTGTGAAACTCTCCTGCATCTTGGGCTTGTGCCCCAAATGCAGACACACAGAAGAATATCTGGATGGCAGGAGCACATTCTGCTGCGAGGAGAAGGTATGCACACAAAAGCAGATGTACGTCAGGGAGCAGAAGCGTCTCTCTCTGTTTCCTCTGTGCCATCGCTCTGTCAGTCCTAACGTTTCGTCTTGGTCTGAAATGACTAGAAGGCCTCGTGTGTGCAGTCATGCATGTGTTATGACTTCAGAAATTCTTCTGCCGGCTTGGAGGCGCACCGTCAGTTCTTGTGCCAGATGTTAAGATGATACATTCAGCACATCAAGGCCAACCACATTGCTGTTACTTAGGCTCTGTGCTGTAGTTTTAGTTTGGATATGGATCTCCTGTATTTGAACAAATTTTCAGTATTATAATTACATTTATTTGTTAAATACCAACAATTATGTCATTTTTTTGTCTACATTCTACTGCATTTTGTTTCTCTACCTATTTGTGAAGCCTTAACACATTTGGTTGCTCAGTTTTTGTTTTGTTTGACCTAGATATCACTGGTGTTAACCGGCCACTTTCCTGTTCACGTAAACAAAAGTGACCGTGTGTTGTGGACACCAGTGTCCGCCCTCGGGACGGATGTCGAGTGTGTGCACGCGTCTGGGCCTGCTGCAGCCTGTTGTAGGACATGAGGTGTGTGTTGTGTTGCTTTTGTCCCATGTGTAGGCTGCGCTGGGACATTTTACGCATGGTGACGCCTCACAAGGGGCCAGTGGAAAGAGGCAGGGAGACAGTCCCACTGCAGCGAGGGCTCTGTTTGCTCATCTGATGGGATGTTTCTGTACCCACTCAGATCCTTACTGCCAGACAGCTTGTGGTCAGTGTGGCTCAGAGATGTGCAGCTGTGATGGAGTCTCAGCGCTGGGGACGTGTCTGACTCACGGACAGGGGTCAAAGAACCTGAGCTGGCTCAGTCCCATCACTCAAGTCAGGCTTAAAAGCCTCTTACATTATGTTTAGTAAATAATAAAAAGCCTGCCTGGTATGTTTTACGTGCGTGGCAGCACCTCGGGGTGACCACTTGCATAACTTCAGGTTTGGTCTTGTGAAGGACAGCGATGAAACATCATAAGTAATGTTGGGTCGGACCAGCATCTTCTGCAGAACCATCTCCATTCTGACGCTCAGTGTGGAGACACTGTTCTCCTTTACCTTGTAACAATCCGGCAAAAGTTAGCAGGATTTTACTAATTTACAACAGGATGATTCTCTTGATGAAGCATCTCTGTAATGCGCTGAGATATACCACAAGTATGTCAGATGAAAAAACTTTACGAATTATTTCTTAACCCCTGCTCTACCGTCCCGCCTTTCACGCAATTACA
>JABJVR010000039.1:2020021-2047027 GCA_025773905.1 Chitala chitala | reverse complement strand
CGGCTGTAACAACACTGAGCCATACCGAGGTGGGGGGGTCAGGGGGTCTGGCTGGAGGTACCCGGCTGTAACAACACTGAGCCATACCGAGGTGGGGGGGTCAGGGGGTCTGGCTGGAGGTACCCGGCTGTAACAACACTGAGCCATACCGAGGTGGGGGGGTCAGGGGGTCTGGCTGGAGGTACCCGGCTGTAACAACACGCAGACATAGCGGGGGGGGCGCAGCTGTTCGGGCCGGACTCTCATGGCTTTTCGTTGTTCGTCACATTTTGCCGAGTAACGCGTAGATGACGGTTGATATAGGAGGCACCACGGAAGCACGCGCAGCCTCGTGGCTGTCCGTCACGGGAACGTTATTTTAAAGCTGCCTGTAAAGCCCTTTGATGTAATTTCTCGGTAGCTTAGCGGGCTAGGCGGCTAACAGGCAGAGCTACGTGCGAGCGGAGGGCAGACTGTGTAGGCGTCCGCAGAGAAAGGAAAGGCGGAGAGGAGCCGTGTGCTGTTCGGGCACTAATGTGGGGGGAATTCTATACTCATAGTGTGTAAGCAAGCTGTAGTTTTGTCATAGTTAGGCTTTTTCCGCAAAACGTACATTTTGTTTGCCGGCCGGCTAGCAGCTAGCCGCCATGGTGGAATAGCCGAAGTCGCTAACACAAAGGCTTTGTGTGGCAGCCGCTTCTCTGAGAGCAGCTCCGGGCGGGGAGCCGGCCAGCCGCCTTCGGTCTCGCTTCATCTGAGGACACGAACATGCCCGCTTTCATCGTGCCGTGGATGTAGATACGCCGCAGCCGGCACGGCTTTTGTTCGTTAGCAGTAGTGCAGTTACGACCCTGCTAGTCCGGCTAGGAGTAGTGTGTGTGTTCGGGGTCTCTGTGCGTGTGTGTCTGTGTGTGTGTGTGTGTGTGTGTGTGCGCGCTCGGGGTCTCTGTGTGTGTGTGTGTGTGTGTGTGATCTGTGTGCTCGGGGTCTCTGTGTGTGTGTGTGTGTGTGTGTGCGCGCTCGGGGTCTCTGTGTGTGTGTGTGTGTGTGTGATCTGTGTGCTCGGGGTCTCTGTGTGTGTGTGTGTGTGAGCGATCTGTGTGCTTGGGGTCTCTGTGTGTGTGTGTGTGTGTGTGTGTGTCTGTGTGCTCGGGGTCTCTGTGTGTGTGTGTGTGAGCGATCTGTGTGCTCGGGGTCTCTCTTTGTGCGGTCTCTGTGTTCGGGGTCTCTCTTTGTGCGGTCTCTGTGCTCGGGGTCTCTCTTTGTGCAGTCTCTGTGCTTGGGGTCTCTGTGAATAGTCTCTGTGCTCGGGGTCTCTCTGTGAATAGTCTCTGTGCTCGGGCTCTCTCTGTGTGCGGTCTCTTGCTCGGGGTCTCTCTGTGAATAGTCTCTGTGCTCGGGCTCTCTCTGTGTGCGGTCTCTTGCTCGGGGTCTCTCTGTGTGCGGTCTCTTGCTCGGGGTCTCTCTGTGTGCGGTCTCTTGCTCTCTCTGTGAATAGTCTCTGTGCTCGGGCTCTCTCTGTGCTCGGGCTCTCTGAGTATAGTCCATTATTTGTACACCAGCACACTGCCTAACGCGTCCCTTTGCTCCATGTACCAAAGCTAAAGCTGAACTCCTCGCCACCACATTAGCAGAAATTAGGACCATAGCGGCTCTGACAGACGTTCATACCAAACGCCTAATTGGATTCGGATACTTAAATATTGGTTTATAAATATTTCTGGGTGGAGATGGGCACCGTACACAGCAGTGCGTCCCGGACCTGTCCTCAGGTATAGACTCGGTGTGTGTTTAAGGTCTTTTTACGTTTGCGCAGATAGACATTATTTCAGTTCCATCTGCTGCCATTATGGCCTTTACAGTAAAGCCAAGTGAGGCGCTGTTAGGGCTCTGTCTTCGCTTCCTCATCGCATCCTGCTTCGTTGGTAAGTTTATGTAATGCCTTGTTCATTAAAATGCTTGTAAAATGATTTTTTCCTTTGTATGAAATTATACTGATTGTGTGCCGGTAATACTTAAACGATCATAAATATTGTCTATTTAAAGGTCTGTCCAGTAAGTCGTTATGGACATTTTAATGTTTAAGTATTAATGGTAGTACTGTAATGACGCTTTTCACACGTGTTAAGATGCCGTAGAGATGTGCAGAACTTACATTTATCATAAGCCGACGTGTGGTTTTGCAAATATGGTAATATGTTAAATGTGAATAAAACAACAAACAGGTGCCCCCCCCCCGACTTGCTCCTGCAATGTAACATTAGTAAGTACCGTCTCCATAAGGCATGCTGCCGGAAGGGGGCCATCCAGTCTGGGGATATCTTGGGGTTAGGGTTAGATCTTTTAAATTTCTCAATAGTCTCATTAAAGAAACATTTCAGCAGATAATGGAGCCGATACTGTACAGCATTGCATTTTTAGGGCTGGTGAGCATCTGCATTTAGAGTTTTATTAGACATTTAGTGTGTTCTGGCCCAAAAATATATTTTACAGGTGCATTTTTAAAGTATTAACACTAGAATAACTATTTTTCTAAATAAGTAAAATTGTTCAGGTTCTCTGCCGCTGTTAAGTTCATTCTGCTTTCTGACCAGTTTTCCATTATGCATAATTTAAATTAGCTGTCACCGTCTAACGCAACGTAGGCGTCAGACACACAGGCTAAAACTCGCACTGAGAAGATCCGTAGAGAACCTACCTTTGTGCACAAGGCTGCGGATGACAAATCGCGCAATTACTCGAAGCAGGTGTTTCCCAGGGTCAACCTAGTGCTCTTCAGAAGTGACTTGTAATTAAAATAGCTTTGTTAACATGGGCCTAGGTATGTCCCAGCAAAACAGCTCTGCCATTTACTACTATCTGGCAGTGTTGGGCCTCCTTCAAACCAGACATGCTGTTCATATAAACATCATGCAGCCAATTAAAGGCTTGTGTAAGGTTTAAGTAGATTGTAGTCCCTGAAAGGCAGTCCTTGGACCTGAGAGCTTATTAGCTACAGCTGGTCTGTAGCTTGACATCCATTTCACTGTGGCTTTCAGCCACTGCACCTGTTGGACTTTGAGCTCAGATAACGATATTGTCCCCACTGCAGAGGCATGGCCACATAGACCACTGTTTGTCTGTGGACATATTGTGCCTAATGCCATGGTTTGGTCACATTGATGGGGGAGTGGATGTTTTTTTTCCCACTTGCATCCAGAATAAGTTAAATTTGGTTGATATAAAGGCAAAAATCCTAAATTATTTTAAACTTGGTAAATGTATTTATTCCTTAAGCTTAATATGCATTTGATAATACATTCAGGTGTCGTTGTGTTAAATGTTGTTGTTGGTTATATTTGCATGTAAATGTTGTGTGGTTTTCCCTATGGCTTGACAGGAAATACATCTTACAAGAGGATAGACAGAAAAGTATTTTTGCACAGCAGGTGTGTTATGTTAGTTTTTGACAGGCCTACAAGTGCTCAGGTTTCTGTGTTCTGGTTTCTGCTCTTACAGACAGTATTGCTTGTGCACAGCGCAGTGAGAATGTGTACGTTTCAGGGATTTCCAGTGGTAAGTCTGCTGTCTTGTTTTAACTCTATTCTTTTACATGCAATTCATTGTTTGACATTACAAAGCACCAGACAGACAGGTAGATAACTTAAAGTACGTGCACCCCTCAAGATTCATGTGATATAATGTTTTCTAAATTGGGCTTTGAATGATGAATGACGTGAGCTTGCTGAGCTTGTGTGTGTGTCCAAATGTGTTGGTTCTGGGATGTCCCAGTCCACTAGTGTGAAGCGTGTTTAACCGCAGCGAGGCGTAGTGTTGATAAAGTACCTCGTACTCACATCGTGGCTATGTGTAGCCTGCGGAGACGTGGCCGAACAGATACGGGCGTCCAGTGGCGTGATCACCAGCCCCGGTTGGCCTTTTGGGTACCCGTCCAGAATAAACTGCAGCTGGACCATCAGAGCCGACCCCGGGGAGATTATCACCATCAGGTCTGTGCCGGCGCTTCATTCTCATCCTGAGCAGAGCTTGCCTTGTTCCTGCCACCCTACCGCTGTCTTATTGACTTTCTGTTTGCCTGATGCATCTTGTCCCAGTTTATTTTTATTTGTTCATTTGTGCTGTGAAGCAGGACTTACCTGTGTATCTAGTGTACGGCTTATTGATATTCCGCACTGTTTCTGTGGTCTCCATGGTTACACTCTCTCTTACAGGATGTGATTTTGTGAAAGATGTAAACTTATTGCAGGCATAGCAGGGGGCATTTCCTTTCTTCAGTTTGTTGCTTTAATTAAAGTGTTTAGTGACATTCAGTGAGCAGAGTGTCCTGTGGTGTCCATTAGAGGCTGATGCAGGGCTGGTTCCGCTGAGGAGCCACGCTGCCCATTTTATGCATGCCGCTGTTTGTGTTCCAAAGCCGCACGCCATCACACGCTGTTCCTGTCCTCAGTTTCCAGGACTTTGAACTCCAGAGTTCACGCCGTTGTGGCTCCGACTGGGTCTCTATCGGCACTTACAAGAACCTGGACAGTTACCGAGCGTGCGGCTCGTCTGTGCCCGCCCCATACATCTCCTCCCAGGACCATGTGTGGATCAAGTTCCACTCTGATGACAGTCTGACTGGGAAGGGCTTCAGGCTGGCTTATATAACAGGTGGGCGCACACTGCTTAAAGACGGATGCGTTTCTCTCAGTGGCATCACACGGACATTTCACACCAACACCACTGTTTGCACCAGAGCGCTGTCAGCCTTTCACGCTGACTGCTACAACAAAGACCCATTTCACAGGAGGCAGCGGATTCACTGCTGCATTTGGTGGAAGTTTATTTAGATTGCGACAAAAATGAGAGAGAGCTTTTGGTTCATGTGAGGGAAGCAGTGAGGAGACAGCTGTGAGGCTTTGCTGTTGCCTCTGTTTTATTTTTCTTGCTCATCTATTCCTGCTTGTCCATGAAAGAAACAGGAAATCCTTCATCTGCGTGCCACGTTCAGCCAACATGTCCCTCGTGCTACACACTCACTGATGGTGTCCTGCTCAGTTTTAAATGTTTTTTTAAAAAAGGACCATTGGCTGTTCCTGTTCCTGACTCACATTTGAGATTTACACCATTAGTCTCCAGGCGCACTACAGTGCAGTAGGCAGAGGAAGTACTGAAGCCTTGCCTGGCACCAGGTGCACGGCTTGAAGCCTTGCCTGGCACCAGGTGCACGTCTGTTTACACATTACCACATCTATGATGTTGAATCACCTGTGGCCCTATTATTAGTTTAAGGTAATCCATAAGAAGGCTGGTTAAATGCTGTTCAGGGTGCTTAACTAATATCATATAAATATCAAATCAGAGCTGTGGTGGCTAACAGCACACTGTACAACCTCTGTGAGGACCCTGCTGTCTCTCTCTCGCTCACTCTACAACCTCTGTGAGGACCCTGCTGTCTCTCTCTCTTTATGTACAGCCTCTGTGAGGACCCTGCTGTCTCTCTCTCACTGTACAGCCTCTGTGAGGACCCTGCTCTGTCTCTCTCACGTTGCAGGACGCCCAGAGGAAATCAGCTGTGACTCTGACCAGTTTCACTGCTCCAACGGGAAGTGCATCCCAGATAGCTGGAAGTGCAATGCCATGGATGAGTGTGGGGACAACTCGGACGAGGAGACGTGCGTGCCCGCCAGCCCGTCTGCTGGTTTCTCCTTCCAGCCCTGTGCCTTTAACCAGTTCCCATGCCTGTCCCGCTACACCCGCGTCTACACCTGCCTGCCTGAGTCACTCAAGTGTGACGGTAGCATCGACTGCCAGGACCTGGGTGACGAGATCGACTGCGACGTGCCCACATGCGGCGAGTGGCTGCGCAGCTTCTATGGCACCTTCAGCTCGCCCAACTACCCTGACTTCTACCCGCCGGGCAGCAATTGCACCTGGCTCATCGATACGGGCGACCACCGCAAGGTGATCCTACGCTTCATGGACTTCAAGCTGGATGGGACGGGCTATGGGGACTACGTCAAGGTGTACGACGGGCTGGAGGACAATCCACGTCGCCTCCTGCGCGTCCTCACCGCCTTCGACTCACGGGCACCCGTTGCCGTGGTCTCATCCTCGGGGCAACTGCGCGTCCACTTCTACGCTGACAAGATCAACGCAGCCCGCGGCTTCAATGTCACCTACCAGGTGGATGGCTTCTGCCTGCCCTGGGAGATCCCATGCGGGGCCAACTGGGGCTGCTACACAGAACAGCAGCGCTGCGACGGCTACTGGCACTGCCCCAACGGCCGAGATGAGGTCAACTGCAGCGCCTGTCAGGAGGACGAGTTTCCCTGCTCGCGCAACGGTGCCTGCTACCCGCGCTCTGACCGCTGCAACTACCAGAACCGCTGCCCCAACGGCTCCGACGAGAAGAACTGCTTCTTCTGTCAGCCAGGAAACTTCCACTGCAAGAACAACCGCTGCGTGTTTGAGAGCTGGGTGTGCGATGCGCAGGATGACTGTGGCGATGGCAGCGACGAGGAGAGCTGCCCCATCATCGTGCCCACGCGCGTGATCACAGCGGCAGTCATTGGCAGCCTCATCTGCGGCCTGCTGCTCGTCATCGCGCTTGGCTGCACGTGTAAGCTCTACTCACTGCGGATGTTTGAACGCAGGTATGTGGTGGCCCGCTTCGCTCTGCTCCATCACTGTACACACACACACACACACACACACACACACACACACACACACACACACACACACACAGAGTCAATGACCGTCACAGCTGCTCTGGAATGGCATGACACGGCCTCACTGTCTTGCCTGATCGCTCTTTGATTGCCCTGTGACCCGTTAAGAAGGCTGTGCTTGTTTGTGTCTCACGCCTGGTCACTTGCTAAGCCTGCCACAGGTGCGGGATTGTGTTACCTGCAATAAGCAGGAATTTATTGCTAAAATCTAACCGTATTGATAATATTTGGATACAGGTACAGAACTAAGTGCCAGATCCAGCTGGCTTTGTACTTACAGAAGAGGTGCTTTTGTGATCTGCTTTCAGGTCTTTTGAGACCCAGCTGTCCCGAGTGGAGGCGGAGCTTCTGAGAAGGGAGGCCCCTCCCTCTTATGGCCAGCTGATTGCTCAGGGCCTGATACCTCCAGTGGAGGACTTCCCTGTCTGCTCTGGCAACCAGGTAAGCCTGTGCTGTGTGATGAGCGTGACGTGACAAGTGTGAGAAGGGTGACATGGTGAGCGTGGCGACCGCGAGGAGCGGGATGTTACGAGCGCAGATAAAGCTGTTTGTTTTGTTTACTCTCCAGGCGTCAGTTTTGGAGAACCTGAGGCTCGCAGTTCGCTCTCAGCTTGGCTTCACCTCCATCAGACTTCCCAGCTCTGGTCGCCATGGCAACATCTGGCGACGCTTGTTTAGCCTGACGCGCTCACGACGCTCAGGCTCGCTGGCGCTGGTGTCGGCTGACGCCGAGGAGGCAGCCGGAGGCTCGGCCCATGACGCCGAGAGGACTGGCCCGGCACGAAGCCTGCTGCCACTCGACTCAGACGATACGGACACGGAGGGTGAGCGGCGGGACGTACCCGGTGCTGTGGGCGGCCTCGTCACACCCCTGCCCCACAAGATGCCGCCGGTGTCGGCTGTAGAGGCCATAGTGTCAGTGTCGGCGAGCACGGCGGAGCCGCTGAGAGCACCTGTCCCAGCTGGGGGCGGGTCGGCGGAGCCCCCGTGCGGGGCGGTCGTCCGTGGGCGGAGCCAGCTCTCGAGTGCACTGAGTCGTGTCACACGCAGCTTGCGCTGGGTCCGCTCCTCCCTGGGTCGCTCTGTGAGCAGCGGCCAGAATCACAGCCCGTTGAGGCACCTGGAACAGGGCGAGGCTGGCAGCCTGGGCCAGGAGGATGAGGATGACGTGGAGCTGCTCATTCCCGTGTCGGACGTCCCCTCCGACAGTGACTTGAATGACAGCTCCCGGCCACTGCTGGAGCCCGTGGCCCTGTCCGCGGTCCCGCCCCCCACGGCCACTGCTCAGAGGCCGCGACCCCCGAGCCGCGACGGGCCCTGCGAACACTGCGGCATGGTGCACACGGCGCGCATCCCTGACGCCTGCCTGCAGGCCGTGCCCAAGACTGAGATGAGCGACGATGAGGCCCTATTGCTGTGCTAGGCCCCCCCACCCCCATTCCCCCGCGTTGCCGTCCTGTCACCGTGCCCCTTCTGCGTCGCCGTCCTGATCTGTCACCTCCTCCCACCCCCACTTCCAGTTGTACAGCTCCTGGCTCCACAAATCCATGTGCAAGCGTTCTCCACAACAGACAACAAGTCATAATGCAAACACACAACGAAGCAGCACAGCGCTGTGTGGGGAGATCGGCCGTCTCAAGCCGTGCTCCCCATCGCGCTGCTCGCGTGCGGTCGCCCCATCGCGCTGCTCGCGTGCGGTCGCCCCATCGCGCTGCTCGCGTGCGGTCACCCCATCGGTCCACCTGCAAAGCCACACCTGGCTGAAAGTGGACTCGACCATGGAGCTGTAAACACGGACATCCTCGGTGAAATACGGTTAGAGAAGCTGGTAAACAAAGCGTGGGTCTAACCCAAGATATGTGCTACTTTAAATTCTTTATGGTTAATAAGTTACTGTGAGTTTGTTGTCATTTGTTATCTTGCTGTGGTTTAAATGGAGGGGAAGGCTGGCCTCTCATGGCCGGAACAGCCCCGACTGAGTGTCACGCTGCAAAGCTGTTTATTTACAAGTGAAGGGGAACCTGAGACGCTTCTGAAGCTGTGATGTGTGACACCCATCAGCACTGTATTTACTGTTTTGGTAACTTCAGCATTTCGGTACTGAAAGTTTTTTGTGTGTGTGCGTGTGTGTGTGTGTGTGTGTGCGCGCGTGCGCGCGTGTTTATTTATTCGTTTTAATTTTGGTAGTTATTTGAAAAGCATGTAAAATTGTCTTGTGCATTTTTAAGTGATAAAGTACATAGAGCTGTTTACTGCACTAAGAAAACAGAAATAAAAGCCTTTTGTCTGCTTAATATCTGTGGCAGGTTCTTTTGTTCTGTGAAGGATGATGTCAGAGGTGACTGTGATACACGATATAGAGAAGGTTCTCACACACGTAGAGTCTGTGGGGTACAGACTGCTGCCACTCAGCACAGCTGCACGCAGTGTGGATTACAGGTGCGCACAGCTGCACGCAGTGTGGATTACAGGTGCGCACAGCTGTACGCAGTGTGGATTACAGGTGCGCACAGCTGCACGCAGTGTGGATTACAGGTGCGCACAGCTGTACGCAGTGTGGATTACAGGTGACTGACAACACATTGACATCATGTTTATTTTTCAAATTTTTTTGGTTTTCCCCACGTTTTCATGCCCCAGTCTTTCAGTTGTTGTGATACCTTTAAAGACATTCCAGTTGGCAAACACAGAGCATCTTGCACCCTCATTCTTCCCTCTAGAGGTGATGAATATGAACAGCAGAATTTCACTTTCCACTGTGAAAACGCATGTGTAGGAAGGAGCTGCAGAGTTCTGCAGACCTGTACTCTACCTCACGAGCACGGCTCTGGCTCATAAATAGTACCGAGTCTCTCACATATGGAGACCCAGCCGAAGCCAGGACTCGATGCACTGGCTGTGTGTAAGCGGTTGATGCTGAAACTCAGCAGTGATGATGTGAGGCAGCTATCTGTGCATGATTCTACAGGAGATCGTCAGCCCTGCAGCATGTTTATTGCTGTAAATAATGATGTTGAAAGAATTTAGTAAATTCTCCATGCTCCATGTGCCTCACATCACTACAGAATGTATCTGGACAGCTGAAATACGTGTCTAAGACTGAATATGCATGGGGTTCCAAGTATGTTTATTTTGTTTAAAGTAGGATCATTTGAAAAATCATTTTGAATGTATTTCTATTAAGAGCTTTATTAATAAATTCCTTTGAAGATGAAGATGAACAAGAACTAAATAGCACAATTTAAATGATAAACACTTGGTCGTTAGTATGTTGTACACTGCATTGTTTCACATTATTTTGGCGTATATTTTCAGATTCGGTATCACCTGCAAATCTTGAATGACCATTTAATGCAGAGAGTAAAACGTGTTTAACTTTCATCTCACTAGATGCAGCAGAGAAAAACAACAGACGATGTCTAGGGCTGCAGCTTGCTGAGGAATGGTGTTCCCATGGCGGGACACAAACGTGTGCTTAATGTATCTTTAATATGAATATTTACTATATCTCTATTTGTGCGTAAGTCTATACAATCTTCTCAAAATGTCAGCAGAATGGTCACAGGACTGGTGCTGTTGTACAACAGAGCAGTTAGATGGGTCGTGTTCAGGTTGGTACTTATTTGGGTAGAGGGGGTAGCTGGCGTTTGCAGTTTTTCTTTTTCAAGGTCCTATAAAACTCCCATAAAACATAACTGTACTACAGGAAGAGTGACACGGTAAGCTATGCACATTTATTATGTATTTTACCAAAGAATGTTTGCAGTAAGTGAAAAAGTCAAACACGCTGTTAGAGACCTTTGAAGCATAATACTAAAAGACAAAAATTACTCATTTTCTATAGCTGACATAATGAAATGACGTGCAAAATTTAAAATTTCATTATACAGTATTCAAATATTTCTGAAGTCATTTTGTATGTTAAAAAATGTTGTAGAAAATATTAAGCTCCGAATAATTTTTAATAAACATTTTGTATTTTTTCTTTCATTTGAGATCTAAGTCCACTTTACTGTCTCTCTTCTCCCCAAAAAAAATTGGAAACCAGAAGTTTTTCTAAAACAGAAATAAAAATGTATATAAATAAAAATTAGTCAAGAAAAACACATTAATGGTCATATTAACTAAATTATAATGCCTTACTTTGGGAATTAGGAGAATTTGTTGCACAAAACGTATGTGCATAGTGAACATCTCCATTTAACAAAGGAGTCTGGGTGAAGTCATAACAGAGTAAGTGTGAAACGTACACTATGAGCTCTCACAATGATGCAAAATAATACTGACCTGTTTCACAAACTGTAGCAAGGTCCTTTTAATGGACTTCAGTGTGACCTTTGACCTTTTCCTGAGGATTTTGGCATGCAGATGCCGGATCCTCTGCTCCGCCGCATCGCCATAGAAACCGTGGCAGACGAGAACCTGCAGCTGCTGCAGCTTGGAGGACAGGAGGCATAGGAGCAGCAGGACAGTGAGGATAACGAGCAGCTGCGTCGCTGACTTATGGACCAGCAGGTCAGGCTCAGGGAGGCACTCCTTCTCGAAGAGCGCCACAGAGTAAGAGACGGCTATTTTCTCAGCAGTCTGCCCCGTGTTGATCACCAGCGCTTTGGAGTTTTTCTAATTCAACATGGTGTACACACAGGAGAGCATATAAACCAACAGGGTTTGCAACGAAGACACAAGATTAATTAGAACACAGATCACCCGAACACAGGAGTACACGAATGGAATAAAGACTTACTTTAAAACTGGTCTCAAGGTGTATGATGAAAGGCTCCAGGTCCCGGAGGTGGGTGCTGATGATGACAATAAACCAGTAGAGCAAGACATCGAGCAAGATGAAGAAGAGCCAGGTGAGGAGATGTGTGAGCACAGGGAAGAGGAACTTGAGCATGGCTTTGGCTTCCCTGGCCCTGAGGCGGGCGGAGGGAATGCGGATGTAGCGCTTGGCCTCACATGCTCTCAGGGGGAGCACACTGGGCTGCCCTGCAGCTCTCTGCTCCTCATCAAACTCTACAAACCTGCTCGTTATGAAGCCATCATCAAACTTCTGCTTGTTACGGTACTTCTTGAGAAGCATCGCTGTGACGATGGTGACCAGTGCAAAGCCCAGAGCAGGAGCCACCTTCTTGGCCACGGACATGACGGTGTGCATGATCATGTTTGTGTTGTCTGCTATCTGGTGCAGATCTGCCCTGGCTTGTGCTAGTCTGGCGTTCAGGTCTCCTGACTGGACATTATTTCTGATATCAAAGTGTGACTGAACATTGAGAACCTTAAAGTCTGAGAATATCTTCAGCTGATCATAAACCCATTTCAACATTCTCACGTATTCATCTAGTGGACTTTTCATGAAGGAAATTTTTTTTTTCTCAAGGTTGCACAGCATGCTGCTGGCCAGCTTGTTCAGGTTGTTGAAGGTGTTTTGGATGTTCCAGAACACCACGAGGGCTGTGCCAGCTGTTATCAGCAGGTTTCGCCCTTGCTTCATGAAACACGTAACCAAAAACAGAAGGGTGAAGCAGCGGACTTGTTTGGAGAAGAACAGCGCAGTAGCAGTGATCACAGTGCAGGGCCCCGCGATGGCAGAGGACACAACCAAACCGTAGTCAAGAGAAAAGAGCAGGAAGAGGAAGAGGAAGAGGCCAAACACAAGGCTAACGGTGAAGCAGCTGCAAAAGTGCAGGAGGTGATAACTGAATCCTTTTCTGTACCCTGATGTGTATAACATGGCAGTCAGTGATAAGGTCTGGAAAATGTTGGTCTTCAAACGACCACAGCAGCCTCTCATGGTGAACACTTAGGTCTGAAAGAGAAGGACAGACACATACAGCTTTATGGGCAAGAAAATGTGTAATACAGCCGCGCTGCAGTCTAATGTCACACCATCCTCACATCAACAGCCGCGCTGCAGTCTAATGTCACACCATCCTCACAACAACAGCCGCGCTGCAGTCTAATGTCACACCATCCTCACAACAGCCGCGCTGCAGTCTAATGTCACACCATCCTCACAACAAAGTTTAAGAAATGACAAAAATGCAACAAGGTCATTTGAATTTCATAACTGGCCTGCCTATCTAAACATACCCTCAGAAACTGCATAAAACACAAGAAAATAACACCAATCAACAGCTATTATAAAATTACTCTTAAAACGTTTTTATTTTCATCTCAAATGTATTACTAGTAAGACCAAGTTTCAATTTTCAAAAATTGCTAAAGAAATGGTGCATACAATTTTGTTATTTTCACGCTTACATGTATTAAAATATAAAATGAAAACAGCACGCACCTACTGGGTGCTTTTGTGACACTTTCTATGATACATCTGTTGTGAACAAGCAAATATTATAATTATCAAAATTCATTGTAATAATAAGTGACAAATACTAACCCAGTCCAAGTCCAAAGTCACAAGCTCAGCACTGGAGAGGAGACTGAGAATTTAGGCTTCCTCTTTGTGGTAAACTGCTTTGTTTGTTCATTCTTGATAAAATTGAACTTCTTTGGCTAGTCACTGTATGTCAGCAATGCACCAGCACACCCAGAACACTTCGTTTTCCCTCACCTTCACAGGAGACCTTGCAGTTTAAGACAACGTTGAGTCCTTGTTGCTTTCTGTCCTTCATGAGAAATGGAGAGTGTGCACACGTCAAACACAGCCAACTGAAACTGTGCGTTTAGTCTTTCACACCAAATTAATTCACACACGGGTTTAGTTGTGCTGCTGCATTTGTTGCTTTGCAATAAACATAACCATATATACTCTAATTACCTGTGACAACCAAAAACATGGTGCTTATTTTGCATATGGTGATGCCTGCATATATGTACTGTATACATTGTGTCCTTTTATTAACAACCTCAGTCTGAGAAATGTAACATTGTTCAGTTTCCTCTAAAGAAGGACGTTAAGACTTGTTTTAAATAAAAGTTGCCAGACTATAGTAACTGGTCTCCAAATGATAATGGCATCTTTTCTTGAAGCTTCAGTCAGGACAGCATCCTCAACATCATGACACAGGTACTCAGACATAATTTCATTAGGTCTACAACAATTGATTCATTAATGTGAGGATGGACATTATACTTACCCAAACACTAATTAATATTTACATTTATGCATTTAGCAGACGCTGTTATCCAAAGCGACTTAAACAGACAAAACTGGTTGTCTGCATTTAACCCATGCCCCTGGGGGGAGCAATGGGCAACCCCATGCAGTGCCCGGGGAGCTAGAGTTTGAGTGTTCTGCTCAAGGACACACCTGGTGGCTTGGCTGGGATTGGAATCGGGAGACGGCTGCATCCCAGCCTGATGTTCTACCCACTGAGCCACCATAACTAGTTTATTGTGTAGTTGTAAGTAGTTTTTAGTTATGTAGACCTGCACAATTCAAATTAAGCAGACAGGTAAATGACCGACAGTAATCTAGTTGCGTAAGAAGTCATAATGAAATTATTGGAAGTTTTCTTTTCCTTTACGATTAAAAAAATCCTGTGTAGGAAACATGGGTAGGACATTGAGCAGCCATTCAAACAAGACACGGCATGCACAAGCGTGTAGAGTGATGTGTGGCATGTTCCAGTTCTTACTAATACAGGCTGACACTACTCGGTGTTTGTCATATTTACATTTTTATTTAAATTTGAAAAATAAGTTACATGAGTATTTTTTTATTCAGTTGTACTGTAGATCACAGCCTTGGCATGAACATGTTTAGCTACAAAAGAAGGCATTTTGAAGGGTTTGTCGGGCTGCTTGTCAGGCAGGGCTCATACTCTACACAAAATTATACCATTTATAATGAAATCACACTGATGTGGACAGCTCCAGACATACAGCCATTTCACTACAAGACCTTGTAATGCATGTCGCCAGGGGTGATAACTGCTTTTTTCTTTCAAAGGAAGTGAAATAATGTATCACAGGTTTATTTTGGTAAAATGTTTACATTTTTTCTAAGATTTTTAAAATATAATTTCCATTTATGGAAAATGCTAATAAACATGAAGCAAAGTTTAATATACTTCATTTGGAGGCTTACGTTGGCTTCCAACAAATAATAAAATACAGTAAATGGTTTCTATTTTCTTGAAAGAAATAAAAAATTGTGTAGCAATTTCCTGTTGAGAGTGACTGTGCATGACCTGTATAGAGCTGCTGAAATCACCGTGAATTTACATGCCATCACCCACTGCACGTATGTATGCATGTTTCCGACGTGTGAACTTACCCATGTGAGAAACAGCTACAGTGTTGCTGATTTCTGTTTCGCTCATGTTCGCTAACATAACTGTAGTGAAATATGTAAGAACAGCAAAATATATCTACAGTAAAATATGACTGCAGCAGTGCTGTCTAGCTCTCTGTTGATAATTTATGCACAATTTCAGATCATAAAGACTGCAATTTGTTGGGGGTGGAAAATTTCGTCAGGCATCGAACTGCGCTGCAACAAAATATCAGCTACTAAATGTTGTGTAGAATTTAATAGCTGATAATGGATGGTTGCCATTGAGTTTACATGCACTGTACAGGAAACTGCTCAAATTCCAAGTATCTTCCAAGTTTCTTTTCAAAAAAAAAAAAAAAAACATGCTGAATAACTTTGAGTCCAAGTCATGTTGCAAAAAAATATATATAATAAAATAAAAAATAAAAACATTTCAACATGCTTGTAAACCAAAAATTCCATATAAGAAATACAGATCGGTAAGAAGTGTAATATAGTCCACAGCCCTGAAAGAGTCAACGTCGAGTTTATGTAACAAACGGTCGAGTGGATTCTCAGCTCCACTCCATAATGTTCACATGAACCTAATGGTCATAAGGCTTACACCTTTACAATGAAAAAAATAATTTACATTTATTTGTTATCTTCCCTTTGTCACGTTTCCTTTAATATAATCTATAAACTTTTTAAAATAAATTCCCTTTGATGAATGCCTGTAAAAGTACAGACTAATGTACAGTTCAAAGAACAGACATGACTGTCTCACTGACTGATGCGTTACTTGCTTTAAAACCATGCACTAGTCAAACTCATTTTTATTAATCATAAAAACCTCTGAAAATGTCGTCTCTCTTTTTTCACAAGTTACAGATTCAAGAATTTTTTTTTGTCCTAAATCCAGCAAACCTATGTCCATGCAAAAATGGTCTTGAAACAATATATCAGCCAAAATGACCATCAGAGTTCATTCTGGTTGGCTCTGGACTTGATGGGTTGTCTTGGCAGGCAGCACTTTGTAACCAGCCTCTGTGTGGTTGCGTTTCTTCTCCTGGTCACGTACGGTTATGTGAAGGTGATGGTCACACCAAGATCTGGCTCTGTCTTTTTACTGAGCTCATACACACATTTGAAGGGAAAAGGGATGTAGTCAGCAGGACTCTGTCCTGCACATTTAACTGAGCACACACACGTATGAAGAGGTAATGTGTGTTTGGTGAACATGGTCATGCTCCACTGCCGCTCAAACTCACACCTGCAGGCAGAATCTGGGCTCAGCTCCACCTTCTGACTTACGGGAACGTTGTTGGCCGAGGTGTCGGCTCCAATTCCACAGCCGGGCTTTCATGGCTCCACCTTCCTTCTGGTGAGAACATTACCATGCCACTGGGTACCGTGTTATCATCATGTTCAAAAGAAAACAAAGACATTAAAAATAAACATACATTTGCTTTCTTGCAAAGAGGTTGCATAGAGCTCATTGGCCAGTTTATTTTTCGGCTGACTTCCTCCATTTCTTCAGCCAGTAACAGAAGAACAGGGCCAACTTGCCCATGCTGTCCGGTGTTTTCGGTCTCTGAACGTCTGATCTGCTGTGGAGAGTCTCTCTCTGCTTCTTTCATTCTCTCTCTCTGTCTCCCTCCTTTCTCCTTGCATGATCAATAAGCCGCAGGGCTAAAACACAGCCAGGCCCCACCTTGCTATGACCTGGCCGCAGTTGCAGAGGAGCTGTCCAGTGACGTCTGAGAGGTGCCCCTTGTCAGAGGTGCCAGCGTGGAATCCACCAATGAGGATGGGGGAAATAGCTTAAACCAGCCAATCACCATGTTGGACAAGTCCAAGTCATCTAAAAGTATCTGCACAGCTCCCATGAAGGATTTGTGGTCCATCCGTCCATAGTCACCCCACACAATTACCTGATAGAGCAAACAGACAATGTCATTACAGCAAGACTCCTGGCACATTTGGGCAACATTTTATACTAGTGGATGTGGGAATGCATTGAAAATAAATATCTGCTAAATGATGGACCTTACGGTTTGGTAATTCAAGTGATAATCTTTACTTTCATGATAAACCTTACTACAACAGAATTCACCACAAACATTACTGTTCTATGACGAAGAAGAGATTTCACGGTTCTCTGCGTTAGCCTGTACCGTGGTGATAAAACATAACGTGACTGAGATGAGGTGTAAAACCTCACACCTGCAGCATCTTTCCTGCTGGCGTCTCCTGGAAGGCCAGCTGCTGCTGGTACAGTGGCTCCAGTGTTTTCCTTGCTACCTTTGTTTTCTTTTTGGCAACGCAGACTCCGTTGGCCATCAAGTACACCTTCACATAGGGTGCTGCAAAGAAACACTACCACATGCTTACAGAGTATTACCAAATGACATCCATAACATCTCACTTGCAGAACATTCACCGACAACACACGTGGCTCCAGAGGTGGACCTCAAGGTCTCGCTCACCTGGCAGCACCTTCGAACCAGGTTTTCCCACCAGTCCTCGAGCGCGGATCACCTCCACCTCCAGCATCTCGTTCTTTACCACCATGCCAATCTGTATGTCTCCTGGGGGCAGAAGACAATGTGTCTCTTTCTCTCCTTCCTCTTTTACACTGAGCACGTCACAGTGCTGTGCCCATCGGCTTGTTCTGTCTGAGTAAAGGTGTGCATCTACAAACTGCTGTCAGTGTTGTGAGTCTCTCTCTGTGTTTTGCTTGTTGCTCTGCTGTGCTGTACATGTTTTTGCACTTATTCACCCTAGACTGGCAGTTATAGACAGACACTGCATGTGTCCATGTCATATATGCAATCAACACTTACCCATAGGGGGCGTGGCCAGTGTCTGTCTTCCAACTATCTGGGCGGGGCCTAATCCGTCCAGGAAGTCACTGAACTGCCTGTCAGATGACAGCCTTACATTGGGGAAGATGAGGCTGGGGACAGGGGAAAATGGGTCTGTTTTGGCTTTGGGTCCAACAATAAACATATGCCAAAGGTCAAAAGTAAGTTGGGCGAGCATGGAAAACGCCCCTGGAGGAAACAGAGCACTTACTTTCCTTCAGAGCTGAAGCTGTTCATACTGCCATCATTGGACTCACGGCTGGCCTGACGTGACATGCGGCTCCTCATCTCCACAGCCAGGCCGGTCTCTACGCTCCGCTGGACATTACTGTGCAGCTTCTTCCCACCTTCTGCAGTGACATGAGAGAGAAGCTGGGCTGTTACGAGGCTGGCAGGGGGTGGGGCCTGGAAGGAGAGGGAAAGCCTGCGTGTAGATGGGGCTGGCAGGGGGCGGGGCCTGGAAGGGGAGGGAAAGCCTGCGTGTAGGTGGGGCTGGCAGGGGGTGGGGCTGGAAGGGGGGATGGCGCCAGCAGAGGGAGCTCCATCAGTCAACTGGAAGACAAGCTGTCAGGAGTTACACGCTCCTTGTTATGGGACACAAATGGGACTCATCAGTGAGGTAGAGGAGAAAAATGTCATTTTTACACCATAAACATGACTTAACTGCAAGTTCACAGAAGGCACTCTTCTCCACATGCTTTTCGGTAAACTTACATTAGTGGACAACAGCTGTTTTCAGATCCTTATGGTATATTGTTAGGAAAATTTCTCAAAGACCACTCAGGACACCGTCAGAGTTCAATAAGGTAGAAGCTCTTTAATACCTGTGACACTCAAAGTTACAATTGTTCAAGCATCAGTTTATATATTCTTTAGGGCGGTGGCTACTCATGTAAGTAGCTGGTGTTTACAGGAATGTACAAACAGATGGGTTTCTGTGAGACAAGATCTTTCAGTTGACCCCTCAGACTAGGAGTTTTCCAGTTATCTCCTAGAACAATGCCCTAATTTCTCCTTATCTTATCTTTGCGCCTACTTTGCTGTTTTCTGTACAACACGTTTTTCAACCCAAAGGTACATTTTCGCAATCTAGTTCTTGCTTAGTCAGCTACACAAAAGGTTTAACATTCTTAATTTCTCTAACATATATTTTCACAAGGCACACAATAAAACTTTGAAATTATTTTCTGATTAAAAAAATGAAATTCAGAAATTCATATCTGCATTTTCAGATATAAATGCCTGTTGAAATTAAAGGTTTATTTTCTTTTTGCAGTGGTGAGGATAATGGCTGTTAGACAGCACACAGCAGCCCACCACGCTTACATGAGTCAAAGAGATCAGGGTCCAGAGTAGTCTGGGTAAGAGTCCTGCACTTTGTCATAAAAATGAAAATGATTGTGCCTTTCTATTTTTTATTTAGGGAGAGAGTCACTCAACAAACTTCCAAGACAAGGAAACTGCATGGCACACCATAAGTTTAATTACAGTAATTATTCCCAGTCACTAGTCAAACCAGCAGGTGGGCTAACATTAATTACAGTAATAATTCCCAGTGTCTAGTCACACCAGTTGGTGGGCATATCCAGTGTTTGCACAAGGTTCTCACTTGTCCTTGGAAGGACTCTGTATACTGGATGATTTACAAAGTAATGGTACATATGGGTGTCTAGCGTAAACACACACACTTAGCAACAACACACGTCTGTCTCACACTCACATACTCAGAAACAACACACGTCTCTTTCTCACACACACTCACACACACACACACACACACACACACACACACCACAACACCGTGGTCTCAATCTCTCTCTCACAGACACACACATACAAAGACACATGCGCACACAGAAATATCTGCACAGACACACACACGTGTACAGTAACACATACAAATACACACACACCTCTCTACAAAGACACATGAGCACACACACAGGCACACACACCCGCGCACACACCTACTCAGAAACACACGCCTCTCTCTCACAGACACACACACACGCTCTTGCTTGACAACAAACAAAGGAGATACCAACAGATAATTCATGCACTGCTGTTTATTTAACAGTATTTAGGTGTCTCTCATAAACAGCCTTTTCACTGCTGCTGTAGGATTTCCTTTCACTGACACCGGCTCTACACAAACTCCTCAGCACAAACGGGCCCTTTTCATCCAAGCTTTCAGGAGACTTCAGCTGCATAAACTATCTGCTCAACGTTCACTTCTCTTTTGAGGTAACACGTGACAGGCACACCAGCTGATGGGCACACTGTCTCCCACAGCCAAGTGAAGGTCTTACCTTCATCTTCCTCCTCAAATGAGTTCATGCAGGGGAAGTAAAGGGCGAGCATGTCGAAGCTTGTGGAGATGCTGAGCCGGCTCTGTGAGCGCAACACACGCACGGCAGGTCCCGGCACACCAGTGCCGTCCTCACCCGGCCTGCCCATGTTCAGCCACTGAACACTTACAGCACCACGACAGTCCAGATATGACTCCCAGAGGGAAAGCCTGGGTGATCAGAGAGTTGGACAGGCTTGATGGAAGCACAGACACCACTGCTTTTATTCACTCTGCGCTGCTCCACACCACAAATCTGGGTACAGCAGGGGGGGCACTCGAGAGACACGCATCACAGCCCAGCAGCCAATCAGCTGGCTCCATGTACAGGGGAGACAGAGAGACATGCATCACAGCCCAGCAGCCAATCAGCTGGCTCCATGTACAGAGGAGCGCTACACAGTCCTCCTCTTCAGTGTTACATTAACGAACACTGGACTCCACGCTGATACACAGAGACATCCTGGTGCACAGAGAGAGCACGCTGAGACACAGAGCCATCCTGGTGCACAGAGAGCACGCTGAGACACAGAGCCATCCTGGTGCACAGAGAGCATGCTGATACACAGAGCCATCCTGGTGCACAGAGAGAGCACGCTGATACACAGAGCCATCCTGGTGCACAGAGAGCACGCTGATACACAGAGCCATCCTGGTGCACAGAGAGCACGCTGATACACAGAGCCATCCTGGTGCACAGAGAGAGCACGCTGATACACAGAGCCATCCTGGTGCACAGAGAGAGCACGCTGATACACTGCAGTGTGAAAACTTCAGATCATCCCAGCAGAACATCTTACCTAACTAAAATGCAGAATAAAAAAAAACCAAAAAATAACACCAGCAGCTTCCTGCCAAAACACACTATACATCCTGACACAAGATCAGTAAGGGTAAAGGCAGCCCTACCCAGCACTAGACCAATGGGCAATAAAACCGCAGGTCTTCTGGAAAGTGTCGGCACAATGTCAACTGTGACACATAGCCTCATATTCTACCTAAAAATGAACCTCCCCCCCCAAAATGACAGCGTGAAAACAACATGTCACATATTCAAATACATCCAGAAGTCATCCAGTTATGACCGACACACTGCAACAGAGTCCAGGGCAAGCGGAAGGAAGTGAGTGAGAGTGTGTCATCTAGGCGGCTGGCTTAAATAATGGCGTTTATGTAATAGGGGTGTCATTGCAGATTTGAAATTCAAAGTAGAAGGAAACAAGATGTGGCAAAACAAGACACACGTGAATCAAAGCACGTGATGGGCCATCTTCTGTGGGAGCTCTCTCAGCTTCCCTGTCCTCTGAGACGTCTCTCAGCTTCCCTGTCCTCTGAGAGCTCTCTCAGCTTCCCTGTCCTCTGAGAGCTCTCTCAGCTTCCCTGTCCTGAGAGCTCTCTCAGCTTAAACAGGACAATGTTGTAAAAACATCTAACCCAGAGATCAATGCATCAGTTACTAAAAGTTAAAGACAAATAAAAAAGAATTTATAGTCCCACAAAATGTACCGCCTTTAAAGGGCCGACAGATACTGCATGTCACAAAGACCCAATGAGTACCGTGAAGTTTATCCACTTAATGCACATTTCTGAATGCAACAAAAATGTTACCCTGTAATTTATGGTCAGTGCTCTGTGCATTTTCACATTTTTTTTTAGCTAAAACTACACTGATGTGGTTAATTTAATGGTTAAAAACACCATGATGTTATTTTTCAAGGTAGCTGACCCCTGTGTAGGTAAAACCTGCGTGGAGAAAAACCACACAAAATAACACGCACACAACGTAGACATGCTCATGCCATGCAGCATGAGTACAACAGGAGTCACGCAATAGCTTGATCAGGAAGACCAGCGTGTGCAGGAAGACAGAAAAGACACGCTACACGACGTTGGCACACTAGAGCTGGGTCATACGTCATTTAAATAAAACCACTAATTTTTTCATACCTACATCCCATTTACAAATTTTAATAGATCAATTTTTAACAGTTGTAAGACATTAATGGAAAAGTACCCCACACGAGCCTGAATCCAGTACCTGAAAGCCACACTTAAAAGTTCACATATTTTGGTATAAAATCACTTAAGTAAAAGTCAGTCACCCATTGTAGTATTACTTAAGTGAAAGTGTGAAAATGTCTGTTACTAACTGTACTGAAGTATCAAAAGTATTTTCTGAATAAATGTACTTATGTATGGAAAGTATAAGTGTCTCATTTAAAAAGCAGTCAGAATTTGAAGACTTACACATTTTTATTTTGTAGTGCCTTCTTTTCCAAATTACTAATTACTGCACCACCTAAAATTAAAACAAAAAACATACGTATGGTCTTCCTTGAGGTTTGACGGTTTTTGAATGACAGAATTTCAGTGTTTTTTGGCACATGCCAGAGGCACTTCACTCGATATGATAAAACATGCCAGCCAAGAAGGGGAACACCTCTGTGTGGTCACAGGTGGTCTGACCCATTGGGGCAGCATGGCTGCTGCTAGAGAAGGATGGCGCTGCCACCCTTGTGACCTGCCCGAGCCTGTTATGCTGAGCTCACAGACTGAAGTTCAGAACTACGGGACGGTGTTTTTTATCTGAAAACGCCAAGTGGGAAATGTGCTGGAGTAAAGCTGCCATTTTATTTAAAAAGTGCAGTAAAAGTCAAAAGAAATATAAAAACTCAAGTAAAGTAAAGATACTCCCCAAAAATACTTAAAAACTGTAAAGAAGTACAATTACTCTTACATTAGACCACTGCCTGAATGTACAAAACAGGTGGTGGGTCAGATCCACTGGGTAAACGTGCTCAAAGTGGGTCACGGGTCGCCCTGATTCTGAAGATCAGTGCTTCTGACAGGCCTGCTGCTGACTGCGGCTTTATCCAGGACAAAGATCTCAAAGCTGACCCAACTTCCACCTGCATGCTTACAGCAGTCAGCAGAACACAAACTTCTCATTTCTAAAATAAAAGTTTAACCACACTGAACATCAGCCAGCATTAAACAAAGTACAGCAAAGGGTGAGCCACTTCTCAGTTACTGTAGGAAACTTTACCAGAAACATATCTTCGCGTGTTATAGGGCAGACCTGAACACACTAACACAACACCTCTGTTCTTCATGTGTGACATGGCTGATCTGAACAAACAAAAAACTTTCGACACAGAAGACAAAGATGTTTAAAATGTGACTTGAAAAAATTTTTTTAATTAAGAAACGCCCATTTCTGAAATAAAATTTCTGAAATTTTGAAATAAAACCAAAGTGATTCTGACTGAGCGACATGGTATTCCAGGTCTTGCTGCTATTCAAACTATAGAAGCGTAGAACCAGTGTTCTAAATCACGTATGCAGAACACATGCCGCTTCTACATTCATTACTGACAAGGTGTACTACGTAAAAGCATGTTGCATCAATAGGCTAACCGCTGGCTACCTGGATTTTCACAGATGCTACAGTAGACAGTACAAGTGCTTTACAAGGGTTATGCAATAGACAAGGGATGCTAACAGGGGACACGTGGTTAACAGGGGCCTCGAGGCTCAGAGGGCCCTTGCAGCTGACACAGGCCTCGTGGCTCACGGTGGCCTCGCAGCTCATGGGGACCTCTTGCTTCCTGGCTCTTTTCATCTTTGAGGACATTCCTGTCTGCAGCCCTCTGAGTCTGCACAGTCAGGAGGAAGAGTGCTAAGGGTGGTGCATACCAGTCTGCCCCTGCTGCACACTCAGGAGGAAGAGTGCTGAAGGTCGTGCCTACCAGTCTGCCCGAGCCGCACACTCAGGAGGAAGAGTGCTAAGGGTGGTGCATACCAGTCTGCCCCTGCCGCACACTCAGGAGGAAGAGTGCTAAGGGTGGTGCCTACCAGTCTGCCCCTGCCGCACACTGAGGAGGAAGAGTGCTAAGGGTGGTGCATACCAGTCTGCCCAAGCCAGACACTCAGGAGGAAGAGTGCTAAGGGTGGTGCATACCAGTCTGCCCCTGCAGCACACTCAGGAGGAAGAGTGCTAAGGGTGGTTCCTACCAGTCTGCCCCTACCGCGCATTCAGGAGGAAGAGTGCTAAGGGTGGTGCCTACCAGTCTGCCCAAGCCGCACACTCAGGAGGAAGAGTGCTAAGGGTGGTGCCTACCAGTCTGCCCAAGCCAGACACTGAGGAGGAAGAGTGCTAAGGGTGGTGCCTACCAGTCTGCCCAAGCCAGACACTCAGGAGGAATAGTGCTGAAGGTGGTGCCTACCAGTCTGCCCAAGCTGTGAGGTGCTCCGGCTCTTCCGCGACAGACCCACCATAGCCCCGAGCCTGGCGCCGAGGCTCGAGCGTCTCTTCTTCTCGTCCTCATCCACGCCACCCAGGGCCGTGTCCGACTGACTGCCGTCGTTCCTGTCGAGGCGGTACAGGTCACCCCCGATGCTGCTGCTCTTCAACATCGTGCCCCCAGACTCTCCAATCTGCCTGGTTTTCATGTGGGACACAAAGTCAATGTAAGCCAAGCTCCGTGGGGGGGGTTATGGGTGTTTGGGTAGGTTGGGGGGGGGTCAGGAAGAAAGAAAGGAAATGGGACAAATGAGGAAGGCAAGGTTTACAGACTAATGCAGAGGACAGAGTTCAGCTACAGGACTTTGGACAGAAAGGGCCAAAATGCTGCTAGCACACAGACAGGAGAGAGAGCTGTGCCGTAAGACCAAACCAGACCATTACCCAGAACCACTGGCCCAAACGTGCCAACCCACCAGAACCATCGGCCTAAATGTGCCAACCCACCAGAACCACTGGCCCGAATGTGCCAACCCACCAGAACCAGCAGAACCGTCAGTCTGAACCAACCAATCCACAGCCTGTCTCTGACGTCATCCCATGCATTCTCTCTCATACTACAGCATCCAGCTCTCATGTAACTTTCTTCATTGTGGTGTCCTAAAAAGGACCTCCCAGCACTGTGACATCAAGCTAAAAATGGCAACAAGGATCTCCATTTTTGGTAACTGCAGCCCTGTTAGGAGTTCCAAGGAAAGCAACTTCCAGGGAGACAGAGGAGACAAGGCAAGTTGGCATGGTGACTCATGGATGTGTCACATGACCTGCAAAGACAAACCCTGCTCACTGGCAAGCTGTAAACTGTGAGAGACGGCATCTTCACCACATCTTCCTGTGACAGCACACTTCCACGTGAGCTGTGTCGTACCACGTTAATAAACATGCATGCCAGTGTGTGTCCTGTTGTCATGGAGAAATCAGGTGCAACATTTTTGCCAGTGTTAAACTTTCCAGAGAGAAGATGAATGCATATCTCCCTACTAATTTAACTTGATTATGAGCCTAATACAGTTTAGAGAGGAACAAGCTGGGATGTTTTACACAAACCATCAAACAGGAACGTTTGCATAAAGCAACAGAATTTCTCACTTGAAATGAAACCGTGGAAGAGTTCTCTGGTTCTGGATCTAATGTTCCAGTTACTGCCCTCATTGTATACATGAAAAATTTCCTCTCCTCAGTTGCATGATTAGAGTGGACCAGCATCATGTTCTGAAATCTCTGTCTGTGTGAGGGTGTGTGTGTGAGTGAGTGAGTGAGTGAGTGAGTGAGAGAGAGAGAGAGAGAGAGAGAGAGAGAGAGAGAGAACAGATTAAGATATTAAACATTGCCTTGGTGTGGAGGTTAAAGTGGTTTTAAGATATTCTGTTCTGTCCAACTCGTTATTGTGACACTTTGCAGTATTGACATTGCTTGAACACAATTAACTACCCAAAATTAAAATTAAATCTAAGGAGCACAAGAGTTCGAAACATTCTTAAAATAGGCAAAGCGCCAACAACTACCTTAAAGCACTGCACAATTAGCAGAAATGTTTCCTTGTATGAAAACAGTCTTAATGGCTTCCACAAAAAACCAGTCTCTGAAGTTGGAAAATAAAGGAGTTTATGGTAATCCAAGAACAAAATGTTAGAAAGGCTGCTGAATTACTGTGATTTAAATTTTATTTCACTGTGAACTGATTACTGTATTTAATAAGGGTATTTTGGTTTATGTTCTGTGTATTTATCTATGTTTTCTGAATGTGTGTATTCTGTGTGTGAGAGACACTGTCATACACAGGGCTGAGTGTGTGTATTCTGTGTGTGAGAGACACTGTCATACACAGTGCTGAGTGTGTGTATTCTGTGTGTGAGAGACACTCATACACAGTGCTGAGTGTGTGTATTCTGTGTGTAAGAGACACTGTCATACACAGGGCTGAGTGTGTATTCTGTGTGTGAGAGACTGCCATACAGAGAGCTGTGTGTGTATTCTGTGTGTGAGAGACCGCCATACAGAGGGCTGTGTGTGTATTCTGTGTGTGAGACACTGTCATACACAGGGCTGAGTGTGTGTATTCTGTGTGTGAGAGACTGCCATACAGAGGGCTGTGTGTGTATTCTGTGTGTGAGACACTGTCTGTGAGGACTGTGTGTGAGGACTGCCTTCCGCCATACCGTTTCACTGTAAAGTGTCGTTACAGTGGACTGCCTTCTGCCATACCGTTTCACTGTAAAGTGCCGTTACAGTGGACTGCCTTCTGCTATACCGTTTCACTGTAAAGTGCCATTATGGTGGACTGCCTTCCGCTATACCGTTTCACTGTACAGTGCCGTTACGGTGGACTGCCTTCCGCCATACCGTTTCACTGTAAAGTGTCGTTACGGTGGACTGCCTTCCGCTATACCGTTTCACTGTAAAGTGCCGTTATGGTGGACTGCCTTCCGCTATACCGTTTCACTGTACAGTGCCGTTACGGTGGACTGCCTTCCGCCATACCGTTTCACTGTAAAGTGTCGTTACGGTGGACTGCCTTCCGCCATACCGTTTCACTGTAAAGTGTCGTTACGGTGGACTGCCTTCCGCCATACCGT
>JABJVR010000039.1:1998934-2019921 GCA_025773905.1 Chitala chitala | reverse complement strand
GTGTGTGTGTGTGTGTGTGTGTGTGTGTGTGTGTGTGTGTGTGTGTGTGTGTGTGTGTGTGTGTGTGTGTGTTCCATAAGGAGCTCACAAGAGAATGGAGAATGCAAGGCTAGGTGGTGCTGTCTGTATGTGTTTGAAAAGTTATTTTTGACATTTGTATGTCGGCACCTCTGTGGTTGATTTTGCCAAACCGAGACAGTGTTGTGATTTGAACAGTTTTGGGAGGGGGGCGGGTCCTATCCAGTAAATGGGTGAGTAAACCAAAATGCTGTCAGGCATGAGAATGTTAGGGCTGTGCAGGGTAAAAAACATTCTTTCTAAGAAGTGTTGCCTTCTCACGTTCACTTGTGTTGGGTGACTTATCTGAGACATGGTTACAGTCTATGGGATAAGGCAGAGGCGGAGCAGGTCTTTTTTTATTGGCTTTGCAGTGTGACAGAGCCATGTGTTGAGCAGAACTGTAAGAACTTTCCTTGTACTTTTCTAGTTGTATGCTTTCCTATAATGGTTTTTACTCTTTGCTTTCTTTTTCATACTTGTCTACAATGCATGTGGCTAAAAGTAGCTAATGGGGAGCACGGTGATTCCTGTTGGGCTGACTAGCTTTCACATTTCTGGAAATTTCATACTATACACCTAAGTATGTAATTACATGGAGGGGAAAATGTGAGTTCATGTAAGCAGAATAAATTTGGTTTAAAACTAAAGGCCTTGTTCATGCTGACATTGTCAGTGGTCTGTTGTGGTGATGTTGAGGAAGACCGCAGAAGGTGACACATTTAATAACATTCTGTGTGAGGCGGTCACTAACGGGCTTCTGCTGCTCTTACACGATGACACCAGCTACACGTATGTGTTTTTATTGTATCAACATGCCATTTGCTGATCAGTTGCCAATAAGATAGTACGTCAGTACCAAATATGGGCTCGGGTTTGTCCTTCATTATAAAGTCTTGCTTGGCACAACACGTTGCACTCCAAATCGTACCATTGAGCCTTTTCTTAAAATGGTTTTAAATCTTGCAAAACTGTGTTGTCCACAGTTAAAACAGGCACGATGTCACGAAACTTGCCATATGTTTAACTGTACTAGCATGAATGACAATGTAGCGCCTACGGAGCGTTTCAGCTGTGTTCAGGCACCGAAACAGTGTTAATTTGGCTGAGCACTTACCACAAAACGGCGTAACTGCACATGCACACCGTTCATGCCAGTCTCATCTCCTACATTTCTGAAAATACATATCTGCGAGGTACACTTCAAGAATGTCTGCCTGTGAACATTTAATCTGCTACAAGAATTCAGTGTGAATGGATTCGTTTTGCTTTCGTATTAATACCCTCTTGGGGAAAAAAAAACCGATTTGACGTTATACTTCGTCATACTGTCGCACATTCCACCGCCGCGTTCCCTTCAGTCGTTTCTGCGGAACTAAACCAAACGTCTGTCTCGAGCGGCTAGTGACGGTTTGTGCTGTAAGGTGGTTGGTGCACAGAACCGCTTTTAAACAACGTTGTCCAATGATCGAGACATTTAATTGGAATTAATAACGGAAAAACCGCCCGTTTTAGTTTTAAAATGGGGCGGTTTGTTCCGGTGACGTAAGCGAGGGCATTTATAGGCCTGCGTGTGGGAGCTCGAGCTCCCCTAAACCCCCGGCTGTTAGTGCGGTGTGAGTGAGTGTGTGGCCCGGAGCTCGTCTCGGCACACCTTATAAAAAAAATAAAAACAAAAAAAAAAAATTAAAAACCCAAAAAACTCTTAAAAATATATATATTTTTTCATTTTATAGTAAAAGTGAGAGAGGAGAGGTTACGTGCAGACTGCTATACCGGAGGGTTAGTGTTCGAAGCATTAGCCAGCTCGCATTCGCTGTTGAGGGCCTGCTCGGGGTTTTAAAGGACAGCGCCGCCTTCTTGCCTCATACCGCTGATCCAGCGTCACGCAGATATGAATCCCAGCGCTCCCAGTTACCCCATGGCCTCCTTGTATGTCGGAGACCTACACCAGGACGTGACAGAGGCCATGCTGTATGAGAAGTTCAGTCCGGCCGGGGCGATCCTCTCCATCCGTGTGTGCCGCGATATGATCACTCGACGCTCCCTCGGTTACGCCTACGTCAACTTCCAGCAGCCGGCCGACGGTAAGTGATGCTCGTAGCGTGATGGAGCCTTAACCGAGAAATTACAGTTACTATATAAATTTGCTTTTTTTTTTTTTTTTTTTTACCACTTTGGGGTTGTCGCAGCACAGTTTGGAGACGTGAACGTCTCGCTGCGGGCGCGTTTCTAACGGCTGCACTAATGGCGTGACGCAACCGTGCACAGATATGTGCTTTTGGAAAATATTAGCGGTAACAATCAAATATAGAATTGTATTTATGCGACGTTTCGGTTGTTTGATGGTATCTCTTGAAAATGAATGTGAATTAATGAATTAATTCAGGCTGCAGTCGAACAAATTGGGTTTGTTTGGTGTATGTGGGTGTCTAACAGGGCCCTGTTTATGTGTGGGACACGCTTTGATCTCTTGGAGGGCCGAATTGTGTAATGGTGTGCATGTTTCAGAATAGCCGTATAAGTGAATTTTTCACCTTTATTACGCCTGTAAGCGGCTCAGGGCTTTCATCTTACGCAGTGCGCTAGGGGTGCCCGTGGTTCGTGTCGTGTATGCGTCTGACGGAGGTCTTTCCGCGGTCCAGCAGGACTCTTGACACCAACACTGAACCTCGTGGCCTCTGACGGTGTACTGTTATGCAGTGAAGCCATACTTTGCCAACCCAGGCGGAGGCCGTTCGAGCCTCACACTGAAGAGCCTAACTTGTAGTTGACAGATGGAAACTGTCGGATTACTGGGGAACGTCAGGCTGTCTGTCACGCGACTTACGTGTTAACTGGAAAGTTGAATAATTTTACCTGAGTTTTGCTGAACACTGCACATTTCTAAGAACCTTACGTGTTGACACGAGAACCATTTGGAAGGTCTATAGAATGAGTCCAGCCTTTCAGTCTCATTCAGTAATATATACCATTTTTAGCTTTGTTTTGGGAGCTGTGCATTCATCAGTACGATATTTTGTAGTGTGTGTGTGTATGTGTGTGTGTGTATGTATATATATATATATACATTTTTATTTTGATCTGATTCCTGACGGATTGTTTTCTACTCTCAGTTTGTCCATTGATGACCTGGTGGTCAATTTTAGGTGGAGGGTCTGTTTATAAAAGCTTTGCTGGAGAGTAGTTGTGAATGTTCTGTTTTGTTCTGCGATTAGTTTTAATGTGTTATATTTGTCATTTTCTGTTCTGAGTAGGGCACTGTATCCAGTTCATTCCTGTTCTGTGACCACCATGTTAATTTTATATCCACCACCTGGTGTTGCATGAATACTACTGAACTGTTTAAAACTCTGTTCTTGGCCAGGTGCATTGCATAGGTGTTGGTGTTAGATATTCCTGTCCTGAACTGAAGGTATGTCCTTGGCTACTGAACATTGGGCAGGTGACCTGTGTTGGTTTGAGGGCTGTTTCCATTCTGACTTTGTCAGGAATGCCGTGTGGATGTTACCTGCCTAACACTCTTGCTGTGGTTAGTGTTAGCTGCTTGCTGGCCCATCTTAATGGAGCTCTTGTCCTCCCAACCAGCTGAGCGTGCCCTGGATACCATGAATTTTGATGTAATCAAAGGCCGGCCTGTCCGCATTATGTGGTCTCAGCGCGACCCATCCCTGAGGAAGAGTGGTGTTGGTAACATCTTCATCAAGAACCTGGACAAGTCGATTGATAACAAGGCGCTGTATGACACCTTTTCTGCCTTTGGCAACATCCTGTCCTGTAAGGTAAGGCTGGTGTGTGTGGTGTGACGGGCTGAAACATGGAAGCGCATGATTTGATGATAACCTTACTGCTCACATCCTCCTCCCAAGGTGGTGTGCGATGAGAATGGCTCTAAGGGCTACGGCTTTGTGCACTTTGAGACGCAGGAGGCTGCAGAGAGGGCCATTGAGAAAATGAACGGCATGTTGCTCAATGATCGTAAAGTGTAAGTGTTGAGCAGCCAGCACAGCGACGCTCGTGTGATACTGTACTAACCCTTTGTGTTGTGAAATGAGCACGTGGTTAGAGGACTGTGTGCACCCTCTGGGGGTTCACTGAGCCTCTCGTGCACTGCTTATAACGGTGTTTTTTGACAGTTCTGCCTACTTTTTATTTCCCCTAATGGGAAACCTCTGACCTCTCTGCTCTCCTGAACTTCAGATTTGTTGGTCGGTTCAAGTCACGTAAGGAGCGTGAAGCTGAGCTTGGAGCTCGAGCGAAGGAGTTCACTAACGTGTACATAAAGAACTTTGGTGAAGACATGGATGATGACAAACTCAAGGAAGTGTTTGGCAAATATGGTATGTTTTTAGCTTGTTTGTAAGTGCTTGGCAGACATTCCCAGCACACAGTCAGCTTTTGATGCAGGACTCTAAACGTCAGCGTCTTTGTTCAGGAACAGCTATGAGCATCCGGGTCATGACTGATGAAAACGGCAAATCGAGGGGCTTTGGGTTCGTGAGCTTTGAGAAACATGAGGATGCACAGAAGGTAAGAAGCAGCACACCCACTTGGTACACGGTGGGCAGCAACTGGCGCATATGCACTGACCTGTGGCTTATTCCAGGCCGTAGATGAGATGAATGGCAAGGAACTGAACGGAAAGCTGATTTATGTTGGACGTGCCCAGAAGAAGCTGGAGCGGCAGACAGAACTGAAGCGCAAGTTTGAGCAGATGAAGCAGGACCGTATGACTCGCTACCAGGTGAGTGACCTGTGACTAAAGTCACCTGACTCTGCTCTGTGTTCCTCAGGATTCTCAGAACCTAATGGCAATAAGGAACATGAGTGTATTAGCTAGGTAAAAGTTTTGTGGAATGCTTACTTTTTCAGTGAAGGTAGGAAAACTGGTAGATTTATTTCAGCCATGTAGGAGTCTGGAAGCTCTCTAAATTTGTCAGTGTCACAGCACTATACAGAGGGACAGTCGACAGTTTGTTTTCTTTAACCAGTAGGAGACCGAACTTTCGAAATATCAGTTTAGGAAGTGAAGAATTGTTTAACAGTTTGAAGTGATTTTTCTTTTTGCAGGGTGTGAATCTGTATGTGAAAAATCTTGATGACGGAATTGATGATGAGCGCTTGCGCAAGGAATTTTCACCTTTTGGAACCATCACCAGTGCCAAGGTAGGACAGGGTGCAGCTGGTGCTGTGTGTGTCAGGTGTGACAAACAGACAGCACCTTTACCTGGTCCACCCTCCGCAGGTCATGATGGAAGGTGGCCGCAGCAAAGGCTTCGGCTTCGTCTGCTTCTCATCCCCTGAGGAGGCTACCAAGGCGGTAACAGAGATGAACGGGCGTATCGTGGCCACTAAGCCACTGTACGTGGCCCTGGCACAGAGGAAGGAGGAGCGCCAGGCTCACCTGACCAATCAGTACATGCAGAGGATGGCCAGCGTGCGAGCCGTGCCCAACCCCGTCATCAACCCCTACCAGGCGGCCCCTCCCTCTGGCTACTTCATGGCTGCTATTCCACAGGTTACACGTGCCCTGTCCCCTTCACAGGCGTGTCATGTTGTGGGATCGCTGTGTGTGACACGCACCCTCCTGCTCTCCAGGCACAGAACCGAGCTGCGTACTACCCCACGGGCCAGATAGCACAGCTGAGACCCAGCCCTCGCTGGACGACCCAGGGAGTGAGGCCCCAGCGTGAGTACACGCTCACCCAACTCTGTCACTCCCAGGAACCAAAGGCGGCTGCTTACTCACTCCTGCTTTTTTCTGTGGCAGATTTCCAGAACATGCCAGGCACCGTGAGACCCTCAGCACCCAGACCTCAGACCTTCAGCACTGTGCGACCCACGTCCCAGATGCCCCGCATAATGTCGACTCAGCGTGTGGGTAAGTGCTCCCTCCTTAGGCTCTGTCCCCTGGGCTGCTGTACCTAACCTCATGTTCCTTTTAGCCACGCAGACCATGGGACCTCGGCCTGCCGCTGCAGCTGCAGCGGCCGCAGCCACCCCCGTGCGCAGCGTGCCCCAGTACAAGTTTGCAGCAGGGGTGCGGAACCCCCAGCAGCACATGGGTGCGCAGCCACAGGTGGCAATGCAGCAGGTAAGAGTAAGTGTCTGTGGCAGAGGGAATGTTTTTGCAGATGTTTGACTTAAGCCTGTCTGAGGGCCTTCTCCCCTTGGTCTGTCTGTAGCCTGCTGTCCACGTGCAGGGTCAGGAGCCCCTGACTGCCTCCATGCTGGCTGCGGCCCCCCCTCAGGAGCAGAAGCAGATGTTGGGTGAGTTCCTGCATCTGCTTCTCTGAGTTCCCATGTGTCCCATCTGGCCCCTCATTCTGACACAACCTGCTCGTTTGCCCAGGTGAGCGCCTCTTCCCGCTGATCCAGAACATGCATCCCAGCCTGGCAGGGAAGATCACAGGAATGTTGCTGGAGATCGACAACTCGGAGCTGCTGCACATGCTCGAGTCTCCAGAGTCGCTGCGCTCCAAGGTTGGGCTCCACCCAGCTGCGTTGCTGTGCTGCGACTTTGTCTTCGCCGCATCTTAACGCTCCGCTGTTGCAGGTCGACGAGGCGGTTGCTGTACTGCAGGCCCACCAGGCCAAGGAAGCCGCGCAGAAGGGCGTGGCCGGCTCGACAGGTGTGCCGAGCGTGTGATCTGAGGTAGGGTCGGCCAACCGGCGTGGTAAGCACACCTGAACACACTCAGTATGGCAGGTAGGTGATTTGCACTAAATGTGGATTTGTCTTTTCAGGAAAAGGATCTTCAGAAGGCAGAAGGGGGAGAAAAAACATTGAAAAATACAGAAAACATGGAAAAATTACAAACACACTTTTTAAAAAAAAAAAAAAAAAAAAAAAGAAAGGAAACTGCTGCCAGGTCTGGGTTACAAATGCTGGGCCTAGTTAAATAAAAAAAAAAAAAAATGGAAAAATTGTTTAAATAAAAAACATTGGGGGTTTAAAAAATGTCATAATGAGGAGACAAAGAATTCCTTTCTTACTTTTAATTCCTTTTATTGTGAGTGCTTGGAATAAGCACAGTCGTTCAGTGGTAGCCGAGTATTGTGAAATACTTTACCTTTGCTTGCTTTAATAAAACTCTTAAACACACACATGCCTCTGATGGTTCTTTACTTGTGCACTGCTCTGTTTAAAAGTGGCCACTGCTTGATTTTTAATATTCCACATTCCCAGGTTTGTAGTTTTTAGTGGAGTGAACAGGCTGGTAGGACATTGGCTTTTACATAACCTTTATGAACCATGAGGTAAGTTTATGTCAGCAAGGAAGGATGGATTCTGAGTAAGACCACAATCATGTTTTTAACACTTGTGGCATTTTGAAATGTGTGTCTAGTGCCACAAGTTTAAGGGACAACACAAGGAAACGATGCTGTGCTTGCTTATTACTACAGAAATAAAGCATAATGTTAAAATCAAACTTTGCACTGCGGGTGTCCGAGCAGGTCGGCGTTATTTTAAAGTGACCTTTGATTAAGGTCTGAAACGAGCTTCACGCAGGAGCTACGAGAGACGAGGGACTGCTGTAATCATGGCTGCTCTACATTCTGCAGTAGGGCAAGTGTATCCCTGCAGATATAGTGCTGTTCTCCTATGGCCTGCTACTCTGTAGCTAACAGTGGAGCTAGTTGTCTACAAGTGGTACACAGATAAGAGAAGAAAATGAAGTATGAATTTTACCGAACGTGCTTGAGAACACTCAGGTACCGTATAGGTACGTGTAAAATGTTTGAAGATGACGGTGAGCCATTTCCCGGCTCGGCTCAAATTTCTGCCACTCAAATGAGTCAAAACTGTACCTTGTGGTGTAGGTGTGGCCTACATGGCATAATTGATTAAACGATCTCTTTCCCCACAGCTGATGAAATCAAGCCCTGCCCTCGCTGTGCAGTTTACATCGAGATGATCGATTGCAGCTGCCGTCACATGTTGTGTGTGTCTGAAAGTGTGTGGGCTGTGCATGAAGGAATTCTCTGACCTGCACTACTCGAGGTATGGTGTCCACATGCAGCAGTGGCTCTGAGCATGTGTTCATGGTTTGGCTAGATTACCTTTTACCTTAGCAACATGGACAAAACCTGCAGCCCGTCTGGATTGCACCTTCTGAAGCAAAAAGCCATGGAGCTGGAAGATCACTGTATGGCAACTGAGCACTCTGGTGCATGCACCAGTGGGTATCACGCTCATTGCTGGCATCACCACCCTAGCCTACATGGGCAGGAAGGTGGGTGACTTGTGTATTCCCTCTGTGCTTACAGTAGATGGTGTGCAGGCCCACACGCCTGCTTTCTATACAGCATTTCTCTGCACGCAGGTGCACACGCACCTTTAGCACGCGCTGAATGACAGGGTAACATAACGAACTAAGTAAATAAATGCTTTAAAAGGTGAAAGCAGACAGGTGATGTTTCTTAATGGGAGTGAACGGTGTCTTTTCTAACTAGTTATTGTTCAGTCCCACACGGCACACCTCTCAGCAGGGAGCAGGGCTTGCTGTGCACACTGTTAGAGAGGCATGACGGGTTGCTGTGTGACACCAAGGTGCGCACGTTCCACCTGAGGTACCGTCTAAATCCTGTCACTAGGGAGTACCATTATCAGGTCACAGGTGATGTGGATACAGGTGTTTTATGCTGAATTATTTTAGACAAAAGACTGATTATGTGGGCTCCTGTGCTATTTTTCTGAAAGCTAACTTGCCAAACCTAACTGCATGGGCAAAGATGATCTCAGCCAAATCTTCTTACATCACTTGTTCTCTTATGGTGCCTTTAGGTGGGGGAGTAATAGTTTGCTTATTTCACAGCTGACTGCATTTTAATTATTTGCCCTTGACTTTTTGACTACTTAAGAGGAGTTTCGGCCAGCGTGGGAATCATATTCCTTTACTCTGGATGCCTCTGCTAAGATGCCAGGCTGTCGTGGCACGGTGCCCAAGTGTTGTCCTTGAGCAAGCTTGCTGAACATAAAGGCTCGAGCGGGAGAAGCTCAGCCTTGGCTAGGATGCGTTAACTCTGAACAAAGTGTGTGTGTGAGCACAATCCCCTTCCTATGTAACTAATGTCATCTTACCACACCTGTTTTACAAATGTAAAAGCATACAAATTAAAATGACAGAAATATTTATTTTCCTTTAAATAAGCCAGTTGTCCAATCTGCTCTATAGGTCACATGACACCCAGTGAACACTGATCTTTCCATTGGGGGGGGACCCAAACCACAGCAAACAAAACACTGTAATGCAATACACCAATATTGTATTCTTCAATGTTCAGAAACGGGTACAGGCCTTTGTACTTATAAAATTCAAGTGGTCATACTTCAATTAGATTGCGCATATGATAAGCTTAATTGACAATTGTCTACCTTGAACTGGAACTTTGAACTAATGAGTTTTTTTTATTTTTATAATTTATCTGGGTTGGATTATCGTCATAGAAAATCATAAAAATGTAGCAATTTCTACCTATGATGAAACCAAAAATCAGATCTGACATTGCTGAGTGGCATTCTATAAGCCAGCCTGCTTTTACCAGTACGTTGAGATAATGAATAAACATCATAACAGCTTTGAACGTCGATCCTGTACAAGAGTGGATTTAGAAGTAGTTTACATAAACACACCAATAGTAGTAATGCAGAAAAACGCTGAAGGCGTCTATCGTGCATCAAACACAACCACTGAAATGGGGACGTTAAGGAGAACAACTATTTACATTAAATTCAGTTAAAATTGTTAAACTTTATTAATTCTATTAATATTTACATTAATTTAATTGCACTTTGAGGCAACTTATAAAAACTAATTGAATAACAAATAACTGCTGCAGTTAAACTTGCATTAACGTCATTAGGTCAGACAGTTTCACTAAAAATAAAACGTGATTTTACAAAACAGAAACACTGAGTAACTGTCGAGAAAAAAAAGCACATAACGTTCTGAATACTGCCTCGGTTTATGATGTAATTAAATAGCCTGATTTAAAATACACAGTGATCGGTCATTTAGTGCACGCTTACATTTGTCTGAGGTATTTAAACAGTGCGAAAGTTAAAGGATACATCTTTTTGTCCTCTTCTTGTACATGATCCTGTATCCGCACTCCCTGCATCTGATCGGGTCCCTGGCTTTGATTTCATTTTCTGTGTGACATTCTGCAAATTCAGAGTTAATTCAGTACATGCAAACTATTAACAACGCAGAGAATGCGCTAGCAGACCATCCGTAATTAGTGAACCATTTACCTCCACAAATGTAAATCATAGGCTGCTGTTTGGGCGGCTGTAAATCTTTCTGGGGATCCATGGACGCCTTTAAAAGAATCGTTACCCACAAAACGAACACTACTTTGGTCAGTTTTAAAAGGAAGATTTTACTAACTGTGCTAGCTGTAAATACCATGTACACAGACAATCCTGCCAATAACGAGTGACAAACTATCCTTTCTCTTCCGTGTCAACAGCATGAAACTATTGATTTTATTTTAAATAATGCATAAGAATAAAACAAACCCTCACCAAGCCAATACGTGTCTCGTGCGTTCCTCACTAATTCAGCGCAGTCGCAATTGAGCATTAAAGCAAAACCGCTTTTCATTGGCTGTTAAAGAGCTCTATCCTGATTGGCTCCCTTGAGTACTAGCGTCAATGTGTTTGAATGAGATTTTTGTCTTGTGTGTTTGTCTTACTCTTTGTTGAATTAACAATGAATAAAATACAATACAACGCACAGGTAGTTGTACGGGTATTTTATGTATCTCAAATGAAGCTAAAGACTTCCTAATAGCGGACAAAACAGCATACAATAACACGGGGGACACAAGTATAAGTGTTTTCGCCTGATCTATTTATGTATTTAATATATGTAATTACTGAAATTGTACGGCACTTTGTCTAACCACTGTCGTGTTAAAAGTGCTTTATAAATAGACTTGATTTAAGTATGTACAGGAAAGGCGCGACGTCACCCTTGTAAACCTCTGGTCAGTCGTGCTCTGGTCCTGACTTCCGGGGGATTCTCACCATAGCGCTTTCACATCTGCATTCCCTCTTAATCTTTCAGAAGTATCTTAGACATGACTGCATGTTTTCCTCTTAAAGTAACGTTTAACAAAGGTTTTAACTGGAATTTCAAGTCTAATATAAACTAACATTGTTTTAAATTCATGACAAAATTAGAAATAATTGATGATTTTGCAATGGAGCAAATAAACGTTATGGCTAGGAGAAAAAAAAATTAGAAAAACTGGTGTTTAATTTGGAATGTCAGAACGCTCACTGAACCAGAACATAGAACATGTAGGTCACCACTGCCACCTCTTGGAACAATTTTAAAATTGTTTTTGGCTTTTGCGTTTTACAATTAGTATTGTACAGTTTCTTTCAACACCTTTTAAAAGTGAAGCATGTGCCGAATTAAAAGACTGAATCTAGAAAAACACTGTTACGCAGTGGATCATTTGTAAAAACAGTTTTCTCACACTTGAAAATCAGTTTGTGTTTCATAAAGGTTTATATTTACAATGCAGTTAGACATACTGAATAGAGACAGGACTGTAACATGCGTGTAAGCAGTAACATGACAGATCATTAAGGCCTATGTTGTTAAAAGATCATGAAGTAGAAAATTGTTTCTGGTTTATATACCCCTGTAGAAATGGACTCACACATAGGTTTGGCAATAGGGGAGGGGAGCTATGCGTTCTGTATTCCCAAACAGGACCGCTTTTCAGCGAAAAGTGTTTTAGTTAATTAAAAGTTATGAAAAGCAGTTCAGTTCAATTCAATTAAAAAACTTTATTTGTGCCCTAGGGACAATTCAAGGCACAAGAGCAGTTTACACAGAGTAGCATAATAAGAGATTAGTAATATTTACACAGGTAAAAATAAGGATAAAAATCTACGTAATGAGATGAGGTAAAATACTGACATTATGTGGTATGACAATGAATGAATAAATTACATATGACATAACTGATGTGTTGCTGTATTGCGTACAATATACACAATATTGACAGTATTTACATGTTTTACATAAAATAAATTATACATAAAGTACAGGCGAGTAAAGTGATTCCAGTGTAATAGACCGAATGGGAGAGTAATTGGGAAGAGTGTGTTCGTGTATATGTGTGTGTGTGTGTGTGTGTGGGGGGGAGGGTCACAACAGGAAATCAGAGGGTGATAAAATCAACATACAGTACATGTAAAACTAAAATATTGCAAAAACGTTTAATCACTTTTTTTGAGTAACTATTGAAGTAGTTCTATGAAGAAGACCATTAGTTTGAGTATGATTGTCAGACAGACGGTGCACAACTTCAGTGTGGATGTAGCAAATTCAAACTAAATATAGTTAATACATATTAATTCCAAGTAAATAATCAAAATCACAATCTTAGACAAAAATAATTAAAAGCATGCGTATTATTGCTTTTATTTAAAACAGTACGTTTGTATTCCTGTTAGCATACATCAGCTCCCCTCGTTTAGTTCCGTGAGATATTTGTCCATGACCATCTGCACTAGTTTTCCCTCAGCATCCGTCTTCCTCTGTCCTTCTTCATCCCGTCCTCAAACTGCCATGTCTGCGGTCTGCTACGCAATGGTATCGGAGTGCATTTTTTAACAACATAAATATGGAGAGAATTAATGTAAAACAGACATAGTTAATCTTACACGTAATCAATGAAAGAATGATGAGACGTCATTCCAGTTTCACGTCTTTTTAACAAAACAAACCACTTGACAGCCTTCTATTCAAAAAACTAAATTTTAAAATCGCGATTTGATTCGACAGTGCTGTTTTTTCGACTTTATAATATAATCCCAGTGGTCACGTTATTTTAATCTCAATTTTACTTACATTACATGACATAATACGTGCAGTAGCATCCAACACTGATTCTAGACCACATTTGGTCCAGTTTTTACAAGACACAACTAAATCCCACCCGGCCTCTTTCCCACCGTCTTTATATTTCTTATCCAATCGCTTTCGCTCAATCATGTTATTTCGTGGATTAAACATTTAAGATCCAATCAATTTCATGCTCATATGTTTTGTAGCGACCTTCATTTTTCATCGTCCAATCGCGATCAACTTTACATCTTTTCTTGTAGCCAGTCAACGTCCAATCAGCGTCGAGCTTGTATTTGCAAACTTGAACACAGCGAAGAGAACGACAGCGCTAAGATGGCGGAGTGTGGCTGAAAGGGTAGTGAATCAATGCCCTGGTTTTCGCATTTTACTCGAAAAATATTAATCCACGCACTGGTATAGAATAGTGAAAATAACAATCACTTCGTCATACACACGTATTGGGCTGTTTTGGGATTGAACTGATGACGTCCATCCACTTTGTGGTTCACCCGTTGCCTGGAACCGAAGAGCAGCTCAATGACAGGTATTCGGGTTTAAAATGTTCTGTTCGGGGTGTGGTACCGCGTCCCTTCACGGTCCTTTGGATAACAGCAGTACCAGAATATTCACACCGACTTAAAGTGGACATACATGGAGCGCAGGGAACGGCGAGTACCCGCATCTCGTTCGTCTGCGGCCGTAGGGTGATTGGCGGAGGGAGCCATTAGTCAAGAGGAGCTGAGGCGGACAATGCGGTTTGGGGGATGGGAGAGAAAACAGGGAATGTCCCTGGAAACAGGTCCGCCCGTAACGCTTACCGCCGGCAGGGTTACCGAGCGTCCTTCTGGAACCGGATGCATCCGTAATACACGAAAGTGTTCCAGATCGGACCGGTTCTAAGTCCCGCGAAAGGAAAAATAAAGGCAGAGGAGGTGTTCGGTGATGTGTGGCAGCCAGCGCCGAAAGCAGGCACGGTAACGGCTCGGGCAGCCGGGCAGTGCCGGCAGAAAACAGGCGGCACGGTTACGGCACTCTAACGGCTCGGGCGGCCGGGCCAGGCCGGGCCAGGCCGGGCCGGCCCGCGCCGGCAGAAAGCGTGCGGCACGCTAACGGCTCGTGCAGCCGCGCAGGCAGAAAGCGGGCGTCACGCGGACAGCGTAGGGGTTTCCTCCAGTGTCCACCGTCACCTTAACAGACACTTTAATGCGTTTAATTAACGCCTGCCTCTTGTTAGCCAATTTGAATTTTACCTGTATTTACGTGGGTTTGGATTCACCGCAGGGTCTGACGTCTCACTGCATTTTTTCCCGACACGCAGTGTTTTTTTCTATTAAAGTGTTAAAATTAATTATTCATAGTTCTTTACTGTCGTGTGTACAGTTGATGTGAACAGTAAGGTTTTGGCCCACCTTTTAAAAACAGTAATCGGTTTAAGTAATGACACTTGTTTGATTTATTAGTATGTTGAATGTGAATTTGACGTGTGAAATTTGATGTTCATCTGCTGGAGGTTGACTTGTTAAAAGGCGGTCTGTAAGGGTAACCAGAAGACCAGCTTGTCTGGTTTAGTGAAACTCCCCTGTTGTATGATGACAGTGCTGAGGGATGGGATAATTTCACCTGACAGCAGTCCATAACCCATTGTCCATTGTACACTGACCGACATACTGTGGCACAGCAGCAGTTAACAGCACACACACACCTTCATTTAAAACACTTTCAAATGAGTTTTGCAGTTAGTAACATATGGCAGCTGGAAACATTCATTATAGCTTATTAGGTTGTGCCGAAAATGTGTTTGAACAATTTCTGTCAGGGGTTGTATGTTGATATGTGAGAGCCCTGGCTTTTTAAAATCAACAGGAGAGAGAGGTTGCAAAAAAGAAACTGAAATGAATGCGATCAGTTTTATAGATGGTATGGCTTCTCCACACTGGAAGGGAGTGTGGTGTTCATGTTAGCTGTTACACTTCTGTCTTGGCAGAATTTTTAAGGCTTTAGTGACTCATGAGATTTTAAGAATTGTTCTGACAGCTGACATCAGTATCAATTCAATAGTCAATATCTTTTCTAGGACAGTGTGTTGACTACTTTTTGTACCTGGGATAATGTTTTGAGTCCCTATAGGATTATTTGTAGTTTAAGGCTTTAAGTAGATGTGTAGTAATATTAGTTTGGTTTATTGAGTACATGACAATGGATGGGGGGGGGTCACTAATGACTGCTGTCAGAAAGGCTTAAGGGAACACACCGAACTGTGCAGGTTTCACCACATGGATAAACCCAAAACACAGTAATGTTTTTGGTGTTCCAGGCCTTTACCAGTAAGACAGGGGTTGTAGTCACCTAAGTGGGCGTATAGGGGAAAAGGTGAGGGGGGGGGGGTCAGATACAAAATGAAAATAGATTGACTGCTTGTGCAGTCTAAGCAGAGGGAATTTTTGTAGAATCCCAGCAGTTTTCAACATTCAGGATCTGTTGTCGTACTTTGCAAGCTTAGTATCTCTGTAAGAATACAGCTGTCCATGGAGAAAATGAAGCACAGCCATGTCTCATTTGTCTTACTGACGGTGGCCTGACAGCAGCTCCTCCTGTCTGTCAGATGCATGTTGGGAAACCATGCTGACATTCCCAAGTCTTTTCGTTCCTTGGCCACATGTTGTGTGTTATTGATCCGGACTTGCAGGGTGTGGGATTCTGTCTGCCTGTTAAGCTGCAGAGGGTACGTTGTCAGGCACAGATGTCAGCTAAATGTGGCTCTGTGCAGTGGGCATTGGGCCATCAAAGCTGTGGGTTCTAACCCCTAATGGCCACTGCTTCAGCACATGTCAAGTAACACGAATGGAATGCTGTGGACAACAGAAACTCTCTTTACCCTTAGACCCCTGTGTGTGTTACGGCAAGCCCTGTCTTTACCCTTAGACCCCTATGTGTGTTACGACAAGCCCTGTCTTTACCCTTAGACCCCTATGTGTGTTACGGCAGGCCCTGTCTTTACCCTTAGACCCCTGTGAGTGTTACGGCAGGCCCTGTCTTTACCCTTAGACCCCTGTGTGTGTTACGACAGGCCCTGTCTTTACCCTTAGACCCCTGTGAGTGTTACGGCAGGCCCTCTCTTTACCCAGGGATGCCTGTGAGTGTTATGGCTGCCTCTTTCTTTACCTAGAGTTCTTTTCTCATCTCAGTTTTTTTTCAATGATTGATCCTCTGAGTAATCCAGTTGTTTGTATCACATTCATCTCCAAGGCTATCCTGTAGCACAGCTGATGTAAGTGAAGGGATACACACAATGTGAGAGAACTAGAGCAGAATTTACAGACCTGTGGTGCTGCCACATGTACCGATCAGAGAGAGCCTGCAGCGTCAGCTGGCACTGCCACATGTACGAATTGGAGAGAGCCTGCAGCGTCATAAAGCAGCAGCGAAGCAATTTTTGAAGATCCATCAGCAGGTTTGTTGAAGAGAAGGCATCCAAGAATAATGGAAGTGGAACAGAATTGTGACCTGAGAATGGACCTTCTGGTGATGCTTCTGTTTCTCCTGTTGAGTGGAGAAAGAATTGAGTCTGTGCCTCACTGCTGGCCTGACTGTTTAATTTTTAGTTTATCCCTTTTCACCACAGGTTATGTGATGTACAGAATGAGTTCTGGGAACTGGCCTCTACAGTTTGGCCACACTGGTTGCCTGGCTCTGTGAGAATCATTCTTTCTCTTCTCGTGAAAGATAATGTCTTTATCCAACTGAAATTTTAAGTATGAATGTTTGTGAAGCCAAAATTTTAAAGCTTTCAGAATGAATCAGCCATTAACATTAGTGTTTTTAGTTCAAAGCAGAGTTGTTCCCTTTATATTTGTTAATCTTGTATGTTTATAGCATTTAAAAATGTACTCTACTGTGTTGAAACCACATAAAGCCGCCATACGGTATAGTGTTTTAGGGTAGGGTTTTACTGGTCTGATGTGCATAGTAAACCACGGTTCTGCTAACCATTTACACGTTGTATGTGAGGGCTGCTGGGGATGCAGCGGTGCAGAAATCTCGGTTCAGTTTGTGTTGTGGCATAGACACGTTTAAATTTAAAGTTTTTATTCGCTGTATTCAAAATTTCAAATACAGTTTCTAAGTTTATACATTTTTAAAGTAATTTTGAGCGATTTTGTGACTCCGTCTGTTTGCCACCACAGCTCACCATGTCCAAACAACCTTGAAACAGCTTCCAAAGCATTAACTAGCTGTCGACTGGCTGTAGCTCTCACATGGGTGACAAATTGCATTTACGTCTGATTTTGCAGCTCAGCTGGTCTAAAAAAGGTTTTAAAGCAAAGATCACTATGACTAGAATTACTAATCATAACCATTGTAACTGGTTTGGCTATGTGTGCCTAATTGTGGATGCCAAACCAAATAGTTTGGTTTTTTTGGGAAACTGTTGCATTCCTGTTACATACAGTGTAATGCAATTTTTTTTTTTTTTTTTTTTGTCAGCCTCTATTGAATATTTAGTTTAAGTTGTTCCTAGCCTGTAACTGGTGTTAGTGCAGGCTAGACAACACTCAGTCCTGTCATCGGTTCACATGCCATGAATGTAACGCTCTAGCTTGATGAGTCCTTGTTTTAAATACAGATTTGTTAGCATGAGCGCTGTGTGTGTTACTGTTATGAAGTTATATAATATGCAAATTAGTTTAAATTATGTAGATCTGTGACTACACATGTTTACAGCAAGGGTATGAACTGTGCAAGTTGGAGTGAGTTACTGGTCTGGAAGTCCCTCCTCCCCAGCACTCAGTTCAGTTCAGTTTATTTTTATGTAGCACCTTTTCCAACGACTGCGGTGGGTTGGCGCCCCGCCCTGGGTGTTCCCTGCCCTGTGTGTTCTGGGATGGGCTCCAGGCTTCCCCGCGACCCCTAACAGGATGAAGTGGTATTTATCCGCTTTACAGGGATAAATTACAGTTCTACAGAAATAACAGCAGGTGAATGATCACAGTTAAAGTTTAAGCCAGACAGTAACGGAGGAGAAAAAACAAAAACTCCACGGTGCTGGGTGGGCGGGACCCGCTGGGCTTAGTAACATTACAGAATGCAGAGTTAGTAATGGCCACCATCGGTGTAAATGGCAGTATAAATATAAAGTCCATCTGTGATTCAGATCTCTGTACACCTATGGCATCACTTGGCCACATGTATGTATGCATGCATGTATGCATGGAGTGGCCCCCAGCTGAATAGCCCCCATCTTTTCTCTCTACAGGCTGCGGGAGGTTTCGGAGAAGCTGAATAAGTACAACTACAGCAGGTTAGCAGGCCACCCCTCTGCTCCTCACTGCTTCCCTTCTTGCTTTTCAGTAGAAACTGTTTAACAGCACTTGTGGTTAGGATCCTTTCATGTGGTGGAGGTGATTGGTGTGTTTTCTCTCCTGCCAGCCACCCCCCGCTGAACGTGCTGGAGCAGGCCACCATCAGGCAGTGTGTGGTGGGTCCGAGTCATGCCGCGTTCCTCCTGGAGGTAATGGAACACACATTTCCCCTGCTTTCTGCACACACTCGCTTCAGCACGTGCTCCGTGTGGCTGCACTGTGTACAGTGCCGCTCAGCGTGTGTGTGTGTGTGTGTGTGTGTGTGTGTCTTTCTGTGCAGGATGGACGTGCCTGCAGGATTGCGTTCGCTGTGCAGCCGGACCGATTGGAGCTGGGAAAGCCGGATGGCACCGAGGGGTGAGTGTCTTTGCTTCTCAGACACCACTCATTTCACCTGCCTTTAAGTTTGGCTCAGTATGGCTTTCATATAGGCTTTCCTAGCTGGTGGATAAACACAGAACGTGTGCTGGTGTGAAAACAGCCTCTCAGTTAGGATGGGGGTGTGTTTGGCTGGCAGTGGGAGGGTGCTCCGGGTTCGGGCGAGGCTGACTGAGCTCTGAGCAGCACTTTGGCTGGTGTCGGTGGCCTTGTTGCCTTTCTGCTGACTCTTCTTGCTGTATGATGAGTGAGTGTGATGCCTCATGTCAGGCCAGGCCTGCTTCTGCGTGGCGTGTGTTTCTCTACACGCGTCTATGCAGCTGTTTGGCGTTGTGCCCAGAGCTTTGCCAAGGTGGCCGTTGGTCTATGGGATTTGTGTAGACACAGGTGTTCCACAGGTTTATCGTATGTGGCTTTGTGTGATTCCTGTTGTGTCTCGTCTTTTCCCTGGCTGCTGTGCTGAGCTCGGTCACACTTACCTGGATAATGCAGGTACGACACAGATATGTGCAGGTACGGCTCACGTGTCAGACGTAGCCTGTAGCTTCAGGAGAAGTCACCATCAAGGTTTAGCAAGCAGACGAGTGTGGATTTCATGGGTTCTGCTGGAGGCTCTGGTTCTGAACGCACCTGGCCCAAGGGTGTTGCCTAAGCCAGTCTCTGTCGTCCCCCCATCCCCCTGTCCCCCCCTCGCCCTGGCCAGGTTTGTGGGCTCTGGTAGTCCCAGGCTCTCTTCTGTAGCCTTGTAACTCTTGTGCCATCTCTTGTTTTCAGTTCAAAGTTGAGCAGTGGTTCAGAGGCAGGAGGGAGCTCCAGGCAGGGCGGGGCTAGTGATCCTCCCTGGTTCCTCTCTGGCTCTGACACACTGGGCAGACTCACAGGCAGCACCCTTGGGTAAGTGCTGCTTGGGCCCCAGGTCACAGGCCTGAGCATAGCAAGCTCGACCATCACCTGTCTCTTTTTCACAGCATCATGTGCTGAGGGCAAAAACATGGGCCTTGCTGCTAATGTTTGAACACCTGTTGTGGAATTGGGCTCCTGCGGCCTGCTGCAGTCTGGCCACTTACGGGCCCACTTCCATAGAGCCGCGCTCCTGTTTCTCCTCTCTTAACGGACTGTGACCTCTGACCTGTGACAGGAGCCGCTGGAGCTCAGGGGTGAACGGTGCGGCAGCTGCCGGTGGAGGCGGGGCTGGAGGTGGAGCTAGTGGAGGGGGAGGGGCCGGAGGCAGCGGTGGCGGAGGGGGCGGCTCTTCGGGCCGGTCGTCAGCCGCAGCGCGGGACTCCCGCAGGCAGACCCGAGTGATCCGAACAGGCCGGGAGCGTGGCTCAGGCCTCCTGGGCAGTCAGCCGCAGCCCGTCATCCCAGCCTCCGTGATACCTGAGGAGCTCATCTCTCAGGTGAGCTCTGGAGCCAGCGACTATGCTGGGAGCACGCCCAGCACAGCCAGTGTTTCACACTCCACTCTGCTCTTTCTCCAGGCTCAAGTGGTTCTTCAGGGGAAGTCCAGGAGCGTCATCATCCGAGAGCTCCAGCGTACAAACCTGGACGTTAACCTAGCTGTCAACAACTTGCTGAGCCGGGATGATGAAGATGGAGATGATGGTGATGACACTGCCAGCGAGTCCTACTTACCTGGAGGTGTGTGTTCGTGTCCACGTCCCGCTCGTTGTAGCGTTCCTCTGTTGACCTACACACACCGGCTGTGTTTCACGGCTCAGTTTGTACCAAGCGCGGTCTTGCGCTGGGACAGGTTGGTGTTCTCCAGTGCTGGTGCTCTGACAGGACACTTTTGACCTGCTCTGTGATGTGCATGGACCGCTGCTGCTCTGTGAGATTCTGCTTTTTTGTGCGTTTCCCAGAAGACCTCATGTCACTGCTGGATGCCGATATACACTCTGCACACCCCAGTGTCATCATTGATGCAGACGCCATGTTCTCTGAGGACATTAGCTACTTCGGCTACCCGTCGTTCCGACGCTCATCTCTGTCCCGCTTGGGCTCCTCCCGAGGTAAGTTACGCTCCGCTCTACCTTACTGCATTAGCTGCTTCCTCAGAAGACGCCTACGTGTACGTGTAGTGCCTAATTAGAGTTGTGTGCTAGTAGCTGTGGAGCAAGATGCCAGTAAAGACTTGGTTTAGTAAGGCATGCCGTTCGGTATGTTGCCCTGGTAACATCGGGCACAGCCACACGGTAGGTACAGGGTATTCCACTGTGCGCTCTTTGTTGTGGCTGGGTGTATGGGCAGGCCCCCAGCCTGCAGTGAGCCCTCTGAGAAAGGCCCAGCGGGGGGCGGGGGGGGGCGGGCGGGGGGG
>JABJVR010000039.1:1980894-1998834 GCA_025773905.1 Chitala chitala | reverse complement strand
GTGCGTTTAGTGTGGACCTGTGTGTGTGGTGTGCACTAGCGTGCGTTTCGTGTGGAACTGTGTGTGGTGTGCACCAGCGTGCGTTGTGGACCTGTGTTTGGTGTGCACTAACGTGCGTTTAGTGTGGACCTGTGTTTGGTGTGCACTAACGTGCGTTTAGTGTGGACCTGTGTGTTTGGTGTGCACTAACGTGCGTTTAGTGTGGACCTGTGTGTTTGGTGTGCACCAGCGTGCGTTTAGTGTGGACCTGTGTTTGGTGTGCACCAGCGTGCGTTTAGTGTGGACCTGTGTGTGTGGTGTGCACTAACGTGCGTTTAGTGTGGACCTGTGTGTGTGGTGTGCACTAACGTGCGTTTAGTGTGGACCTGTGTTTGGTGTGCACTACCGTGCGTTTAGTGTGGACCTGTGTGTTTGGTGTGCTCAGGGACGGCCAGACGAGACACATTCAGGAGAACATCAGCAACGTAGAGAAGCACTTTGGCGAGCTGTGCCAGCTCTTCGCCGCTTATGTGCGCAAGACGGCCCGGCTGCGGGACAAGGCGGACCTGCTGGTGCGGGAGGTGTGCGTGTACGCCGACACGGAGACCCCCCACCTCAAGACAGGCCTCAAGCTCTTCGCGGAACAGATGGCCAAAATCCAGGATTATCGCCAAGCGCAGGTACATCAAACACCTTCTGATGCCTCCTAACCGCATTTTAGAAATACTCTTTAACAATTCCTGTTAAGCATAATTTTGGAAAGGAGTAAATGCAGCAATACACAGCACAACTAGGCTACATCATGCATAAACAAATATTAATGTAGCAGGATTGGTTAATTGGTTTTAAAGTTTTCACAGTTCATTGTATATCATAAAGTAAGTTATTACTAAAACTAGGAGCTTCATTCATCCACATTATGTACCATCTGTAGGTGGAGCGACTCGAAGCCAAGGTTATTCAACCTTTGAAGAGTTATGGGACTGTTGTAAAACTTAAAAGGGTAAGTGTAAACATGGCAATAAACGGGTTTGTAAAACATGCAGTACCTGAAGATTAGTGGCAAGGCTACCTTACCTACAACAGGAGGACTTGAAAAACACTCAGAATGCCAGGAATCGGGAAGCTAAACAGATGGAGCAGCTGGAGAAGATGCGGCAAAGGAAGCCATCTGACAGACAGATCATCGTATCCTTTCCTTTACTGCCACTTCCTGTCGCGTGCACCGCCCTTATTGCCACTTCCTGTTGCGTGCGCCGCCCTTATTGCCACTCCTTATTTTGTTACAACTATTTTATTTATAAAATATTCATTAAAAAAAAGTCAAAGCATGTTTACATGTTTTCAGTCTTGTCATGTGCCATGCCATGCCTCTAATGCTTGTGGCTTTGGTCTGCTGCTTTCTAACCATTAGTAAGTAGACCAGTGTTGAATCTCTCCTCATACTAATGCTTCATGGTAATTACTTAATGGTTGAAAGTCCTTAATAACACATCAGTCTCAGGTAAGTGTAGGATGCTGCACGTCTTGCGTCTTCACACTGATGTTGTTTGCCTTTTCATAGTATTATTACCAGTCAGCAGTCCTAATGGTTGTATGTAGTCTTATACATGACACCATGCTTGTCCTTAAACTGTTGTTGTGATTGTTTAGTTGAACCTGCTAAAGCACAGAAGTGTAGAATTGCAGCCTGTTACTGACCCGTTTGTCAGACTTTACTGCACAGTCTGAGCTGTGCTCCAATGCCTGCTGTACAGCAATGCTGGGAGTGTTGTGTGGGAGATGAGGTGTGAACTGTATTCGGGGCAGGCTGAAAACGAACTGCAGAGAGCCACCATGGACGCCACACGTACAACACGGCATCTCGAGGAGACTATAGATGAGTTTGAGAAGCAAAAGATCCGCGACATCAAGGTATCATAACGATGCATGCATCTGGCATGTACTGTGTTGTAGACATGCTGCCAGCTAGCATGTCCACATGTATGTGACCCTATGGCTGACTTACTGCATCTGAGAGCTGAACGTTTGTCATTAAAATGTGTTTGGCTTTGTCGCACAGAAGGTGTTTGGAGAATTCATCACGGTGGAGATGGCCTTCCATGCCAAGGCGTTGGAGGTGTACACCACTGCATACCAGCACGTTCAGAGCATCGATGAAGAGGAGGACCTGGAGGTATACCTTTCCCTTCCCACTGCTTCCTTCTTCACAGCCACACCCATTGCCTTGTATCCATGCTCTGAAAATAAATTCTGAAAAGCACCGTGACTTTCATACTAATACTACACGATGTTAAGTAATGACAAATATATTTTTAAAATCATAATTTTTCTGCCCAGTAGCAGAGCACTGCCTGGAAACCACACCACATAAGAACTTATCTTATTGGACACTTTGATATTGAGGTGAATTTTTGTGAGTCATTCCAAACACCTTGGCTATGGGTTATGTTGAAGTTTTTTTTTTACCAGATTAAACAATATGTGAACAAAAGATTTCCAAGCAATCTACAAATGCTTTTATACAGCTCAGGAAAAGAAACGCTGTCTGGTAATATTACTGACACAGATTATAAAGCTTCGATCCATTTCAGCCACTCCTGTAACTATTTACGCTATTGCATGTCCCAGAGTGTAGTACCATATACGTACATAACACATTATTTTGGCAGATATTCAGGACCCTCCTGCATCCAACAGACTACAAGTCTCGCTTAGAAATAGTCCGAGCTAATTCCAAAACATCTTTGAATCGGACTGCTTCCACCCTGACTAAATCAGGAACACTGCAGGTAAGGTAAAGGTAGATGCTTGTCAAACACACTTTCTCTACCTCAAATCAATGTGACAAAGGTCATGATAGGTGACCTGACCTTCCTCAACTCATGCCTGTCTTTCACATGTGAAATTACATCACATGTAAATGTCCCACAGCAACAGAAGATGCCAAACATAAGAACGAAAAGAGAGGAAGAGGAGGAGGAAGATGAAGACGAGGATGAAGATGATCTGGAAGATGTCACAGAAGATGAAAACTGATTTCAGACTCACAATTAAGTTTTTATATTGTTTCTCTAGTATTATAACTTTTTATATTATAAAACATTGTGTTTTCTGTTTGCATTATATGTCTGTTGAATTTTTTTATACAGTATAAAAGAATAATACAGTACTTTGTCAATGCTGTCAACACTGATACAGGTCAGAGACCTGTCTCACACACACAGGGTAATTTTAACTGATGAATTTTGCATATTGACTCACTTGCACTTGCCTTCAAATCCCCTGCTCAAAGACAAAAGGCCTTACTGTTCACTCATTTTAGTCATTTTTAAAATCAGCTCACATGTATGCAGTTGCATAACATGCATTGGTCCATTTGTTCCACGCTTTGCAACAGGAGGGTTGGTTATTCACACAGGTGTGGTACACACCAGAGGTGCTGCTCCACGTAATCACAGCAGGATCTGAATCACTTGATTAGGACCAGTTGGCAGCTATCATTGGACAGTGGGGGTTGTTGATACAGATGAACCGCAGTCTGAAAACTTGCTCAGTACATGGTGGGTTTGATGAGTGACTTTTCATTTCAGGCAGACTGCTGGATAAACACAGGTGCAGTCGTATTAATACCTACGGTACCCAGGGACCTTTACCTGCATTTAGTGACTTCAAACCCCCACATATAGGCACTGCTGCCATTTGTGTTTTGCTAATCTATACAAGCTACCTTTAATGCATAAGACACTATTAAAGCCATTGGCTAATAAGTAATTAAGGAACAGGAGGTTTGAGTTTGAGCTCAGACTGGGAGGATCAGCAGGTGTTACCTGTGATGAGGTGTGACCTGTTGATATAATATAGCTATGCTATTTAGACAGCCTGAATAATTTAAATCCACAAAAAATTCTTACCGCTGTCAACAACAAACTGGTCAAGAATAAACCAAGGAACCAATGAGACCCATCAACAGCAGTGAGCTCAAGATAATGAATGGGTAACGAGAAGAAATGAGAGGTGGAGAAAGGTCAAAACAAGCATCTCTAGGGTGTTACATGGTTACATCCGACACAGAACATCACCTCATTTGGCAGTGTTATTGGGTGCTAATTCAGCCTTCATGACAATTGCAGTAGGAGCTGAATCACTTTACCTGAGATGTCTTGTTGAGTTACAGAGTCACAAACCATCTAGAAAGTTAATAAATTCCATAATCAGGTACATCACCTCTGCTTGCAGGTGTGTAACCTCTGTATCCCTCCCCTCCACAGCCAGGGAGCCCTCTTGTGTGACTCCCCTATCATATCATATCCTCAGGACATGAATCTGACCAACTCACTTGAGCTCCTCCCTGCAACACATACAGTAGTCATTTGGTCTGTTAGTCAGTGTCCACCAACTGCGGGTCTGTGGAGAAAATTCCAACATATGTCTGCTAGCAAAAGGCAGGACAGGTCAAATTATTTGAAGTATTTGTAATTTTTAAATTCAGATATACTGGAACGTTTTCTCAAATTTTTGGCTTCAGTTAAATTCAGGATTCAGGCCCCTCCTCAAACTGCCACCTGAAAGTGGTGGAGGGGTTTGAGTGCCCAAATGACCCTAGGAGCTATGTTGCTGAGGGTCCTAGGTGACGGGTCAGACTAAGAGCAGTTCATAAACCTCTTATGGAAAGAAACACACCGAGGATCATTAAATTGCCAAGATTGGCGTTACTGGGGTGCCACCCTGGAGCCAGGCCCAGGGTTGGGGCACACAGGTAAGCGCCTGGTGGTGGCCGGTGCCACACCGGATCCTGGTCGGCCTCAGCTCGAAACAGCGACATGGGCCCACCTTCCTGTAGGCCCACCACCCGCAGGAAGGAGCATAAAGGGGCCAGTGTCTTGTGGATTGGGTGGCAGTCCTGGGGGAGGCCTTGGCGACCCAATCCCTGGACAAAAAATCTGGCTATCAGAACATAGAATGTCACCTCGCTGTGGGAGGTTGAGCGGTACCAACTAGAGATAGTAGGACTGGACTCCACGCACTGCTTGGGCTATGGAATCCAACTCCTCAAGAGAGGCTGGACTCTTGCTCATAGCTCCCCAGCTTAGCCGCCATGTGTTGGCGTTTTCCCCGGTGAATGAGAGGGTTGCGTCCCTGCACCTTCAGGTAGGGGATAGGTCTCTCTCTGTTGTTTGTGCTTACGGGCTGGATAGCAGTGCAGAGAACACAGCCTTCTTGGGGTCTCTGGAAGGGGTGCTGAAAGGAGCTCCAACTGGGGGAACGCCCACGTGGGCAATGACAGTGATACCTGGAGAGGCGTGATTTACAGGAACAGCCTCCCCAATCTGAACCCGAGTGCTGTTTTGTTATTGGACTTCTGTGCTAGTCGCTATTTGTCGATAATGAACACTATGTTCAAGCATAAGGGTGTCCACCAGTGCACGTGGCACCAGGACACCCTAGGACGGAGGTCATTGATTGACTTTGTGATCGTGTCATCCAACCTCTGACCATATGTCTTGGCCACTTGGGTGAAGAGAGGGGCTGAGCTGTCAACTGCTGCCAGCTGGTGGCCTAGTGGCTCAATGGGTAGAACATCAGGCTGAGATGATGGGAAGTCTCCCAGTTCAAATCCCAGCCCAGCCACCAGGTGTGTCCTTGAGCAAGACATCCTGCTCTAGCTCAGTGTAACACGCATATGAAATGTTGTAAGTTGCTTTGGATAAAAGCATCTGCTAAATGACTAAATAACAATAATGAATAACTGATCACCACCTGGTGGTGCGCTGGATCTGATGGCGGAGGAGGAAGCTGGACAGACTTGGCAAACCCAAACGTATTCTGAGGATTTGCTGGGAATGCCTGGCTGAACCCGCTGTCAGAGAGGTCTTCAACTCTCCCTTCCAGGATAGTTTAAACCAGATCCCATGGAAGACTGGGTACATTGAGTCCTAGTGGACCATGTTCTCTACCTTCATTGTTAATGCGGCTATTTGGAGGCCTCTGGTGCCTGCTGTGGCAGCAACCCCAGAACTCGGTGGTGGACAAGTAAGGGATGCCATCAAGCTGAAGAGTCCTATCAAGCATGGTTGACTTGTGGGACTCCTGAAGCAGCTGATGGGTACCGGCAGGCCAAGCAGGCTGCTGCCCAGGCCGTCATGGAGGCAAAAACTCCAGGAGGAGTTCAGGGAGGCCATGGAGGAGGACTTTCAGTCGGCCTCAAAGAAATTCTAGCAAACTGTTTGGCACCTCAGGAGGGGGAAGCAGTGCTTAGCCAACACTGTTTATAGTGGAGGTGGGCAGCTGTTGACCTCGACTGGGGATATTGTCATTGTGGAAGGAGTATTTTGAGGATTTCCTTAACCCCACCAACATGCCTTCTATAGAGGCAGGAAAGGCTGAGAATTCAGAGGTTGATTCGTCCATTACCCAAGCTGAAGTCACTGAGGTAATCTGCAAGCTCCTTGGTGGCAGGGCACCAGAGGTGGATGAGATCTGCCCTGAGTATCTTAAGTCTCTGGATGTTATGAGGCTCTCTTGGCTGACACGCCTTTGCAACATAGCATGCCGGTTGGGAGAAGTACCTCTGGACTGGCAGACCAGGGTGGTGGTGCCTCTTTTCAAGAAGTGGGAATGAAGAGTGTGTTCCAACCACAGGGGAATGACACTCCTCGCCCTCCCTGGGAAAGTTTATGCCAGAGTGCTGGAGAGGAGAATCAGGCCAATAGTCAAACCTCAGATTCAGGAGGAGCAATGCGGTTTTCGTCCTGGTCATGGAACACTGGACCAACTCTATATCCTCGCTAGGGTGCTCGAGGGTTCATGGGAGTGTGCCCAATAAGTCCACGTGTGCTTTGTGGACTTGCAGAAGGCATTCGACTGTGTCCCCCATGGCATCCTGTGGGGTGTGCTCTGGGACTACGGGGTCAGGGACCCTCTGCTAAGGCCTGTCCAATCTCCGTATGACTGGAGCAGGAGTTTGGTTTGCATTGCCAGCAGTAAGTCAGACCTGTTCCCAGTGCATGTTGGACTCCAGCAGGGCTGCCCTTTGTCATTGGTTCTGTTCATTTTCATGGACAGAATTTCTAGGGGCAGCCAAAGGCCAGAGGGAGTCTGATTTAGGGACCACAGGATTTCATCTCTGTTTTTGCTGATGATGTTGGCCCGATGAAGCCAACAGGACAAGACCTTCAGCGTGTATTGGGGTGGTTTGCAGTCGAGTGTGAAGCAGCTGGGATGAAAATCAGCACCTCCAAGTCCGAGGCCATGGTTCTCGACGGGAAAGAGGTGGTTTGACCACTTCGGGTTAGAGGAGAGATCCTGCCTCAAGTGGAAGAATTTAAGTATCTCGGAGTCTTGTTCACTAGTGAGGGAAGGATGGAGCGTTGAGATTGACAGACGGATCGGTGCAGCGGCAGCAGCAATGCGGTCGATGTTACAGGCCTGTTGTGGTGAAGAAGGAGCTGAGCCAAAAGGCAAAGCTCTCGATTTACCAGTCAATCTATGTTCCTACTCTCACCTATGGTCATGAGCTTTGGGTCATGACGGAAAGAACGAGGTCTCGGATACAAGCGGCCAAAATGAGTTTCCTTCACAGGGTGGCCGGGCGCACCCTTAGAGATAGGGTGAGGAGCTCAGTCACCAGGGAGGAACTCGGAGTAGAGCCGCTGCTCCTCCACATCGAGAGGAACCAGTTGAGGTGGCTTGGGCATCTGTTTCGGGTGCCTCCAAAAGGTCCATAAAAACTAACTGTAAAAGACAGGCAGGAGCTACTTTGCAATGTTGTGTTAAACTGAGCTACAACAGAAATTGCAAGGCATGGAGAGACAGTTAGAGGCCACACCAGATCAACAACACAGAAATTCAGCCAAGCTTGTATGTTGCCAAGGTCTGTTGTATAAAGTGCATCAAAGAGTTGTCACCCACATGCACTCGCTCGTACCACAGTAACAGTGACAGCCTTGTCTTTCTGCACTGAGATGATGACTCGTCCACTTCGTCTTGGTTCAGCCATGCAAAGGTTCTGGCTCAGACTCCCCTGCTGCAGCTCTTTGCTGCGAAGCTGAAATGACGTGATCCACTTCAGCGGCAGCTGGTGCTGGGGGTGTGATCCAAGGGGCAGTAAAATGCACCTGCTCAGTGACTCAACACACTGACACTACAAGACAAGTGGACATCTGAAGCATTTATTCACATTGTCTTTTTTACATAATAAATCTATGTAATAATAACACACTTTCTGGATCAAGAACGGAGGGATGTTACCGCTGCAGCCACGTAACCGCCAGAGTTACATTCACAGTCCCAAAAACAAGCTACAAATAAAGTCTCCTAAAATGCAGTTTGAAAAATTTAGATGATGGGTCCTCTAACACTGTGGAACATGAGAGTGGGACAGCAGGAACCCTCTGGGCTGATGGGTAAGTAAGGTCCAGTATGTCAGGGGGGTGAAGAAGGTGTAGGACAACATGATGGGAGGTGTACAGGGCAGAGACACACACACACACAACACAAAATGGTCATGCTGAACCAGGAGCCTTCCCTCAGCCTGACCCTTTAAATGTAAACGGCTTATGTGAAATTAAATATGTCGGCTCCCAGCATGGTTATAGTATTGAAACTGGCAAAGCTCACAGGCCACCTGTACCCAGGAAACCGTCACCGATGGGCGCGTGTGTTTCTTTGGCACCTGAGTATATCAAATGTTTTTAATCAGGTGATCACACTGGATGTGGTACTTCAATGAGTGAGCAAAGATCAATTAGAAAAAGGTTCGTATAGCCTGGCAGACACGGCAAGAGCAAAAGAACAGAGGCGAGAAGCCTTTGGTGTCCCCTCTCACTGGACCACACCACCACTAACAAGAATGCCAGCCTCTTGTAAGGGTGCCCCCTCCTGTCAGGGAATGAACACTGCACCCTGGAATGTATGGCAAAAACAACTTTTGAGCAAACAATGGAATGACTGGCAAACACTTCTGTCAACTTCCAAATGCGTCACTGGTCCAGGTCTCAAAGAACTGAAGTGTGCGAAACTAACCCCCTACCTGTGAGGCCCCTTCAGTGTCCTGTGCAATATAATCATGCATTAGTCTACTAACATGGAACTAACAAAGAGGCTACAGTCAAGAGGTACATCTGAGGAGCTTCATAACACCACACTGGCTTGGTCCTACAAAGTTGTGTGGTTTCCTGATAAACTTTGCTTGAATAGCAATGGTGGTTTCTTAAATCACTGGACAATTTATGTACATCTTATTGATCAGCATAAGTAATATCCAATAACACATTTTGTGAAGGATTTAAAAGTGGACTGCATGCCTCAATAAATAGGTCTGATGTCACTCTGAATTCTGTTTCCTGAGTGTCTCCTCTGATAGCACCACCAGGGGGCGTCGCAGACACATCTGTGAACGTCAAAGTGACATGACCTATTTATGAGACCTGGCAGTCAAAAGCAGAGCAGCCCTAGGTGGGCTGGTCCTTCTGTAGGTCGGAGATGTGAATGGGGGGTGGGGCCCGCCCACTCCACTCGCTCAGTTGGCCGTCCTTGAAGAGCAGGTTCAGTGCTGGGAGGGGCACACCAGACTCAGCAGGGGGGTGGCTCAGGGGGGTGGAGACCCCACTTTCTGGGTCTGCTGGCTGAGGAGAGTCCTGGGGCAGCAGGATGAATAAGCAGAGAGAAGTAAACAGAGGTACCCCAGAGCCTAGAGGGACAAATTGACCTCACGTTCCCAGGAAGCTCCCAGAAACGTGAGTGCTGCTGTACACACGGCAATAGCAATGCTCAAAGCACCGATACGACATGCCTGACTGCTCTGCTCTGACCCAGTAAGAAGCAAAAATCTAAATTCCTCTTACCTGGAATGACTGGACAAAACTGAGGACTTTCAAGGACAGCTTCCTGCTGGAATGTAAGAGCTCCTGAAGGCTGGAATTCAGAAGGGAGTGTTACTGGTACAGCTGTCGTTTTAGGTCGGAGAATACGGGGGGGCACTGAAGATCATTCACTGTGGTTAAACCCACCTGTCTTTCCCACACAGCCGGTGAGAGATGATCTTCTCACACACCTTCCGGTTCAGTTCAGAGCTGAAGAGAGGCATCCCAAAGCAGAGCTCCAGCGGAACCCATTCATCCTCCGCGAATACTGCTTTAATTGGGGAGGGGTAGCGGCATTCACAGTCCCACATTAAAAAGGCAGAAGGAAAAGAAGAGGGTGTGTCGAAATGCAGGGTAGCCAAACTTACCGTCACATCCTTGCTTTTTATACGTTTCTCCATTACTGTCTTCTGTTACAAGCTCAAAGGACTCCGTGCTTCCGTTGGCATCGTAACCCAGATCAGACTCTCCTGCGACAGAGAGGGGACACACCGATGGGTGCCTGTCCGTCATGAGCAGCATACAGACTGTTAAAACACTGATCCCCAGCCCCAGCCTCGATCCCTGTCCCCCTGGCCCGGCCCTGACCTCGTCCATCTGAGCACTCGCTGAGCCTCCGCCGGTAGCGACTACTGGACTTTAACATGGTCACGTAGCCACAGAGGTGCTCCAGGTCCATCTTGTCCCGTAAAGTCTTCAGTGCTTTGTGCACACACATGTTAGAGTAGGAGAACTCTGCAGGAGACAGCATCAGCGTCAACACTTGGACATAAAACTGAAAAACCCAAGCACAAAAAGGCAACTGCAAAACGGGATAACCCCACCTCCTTTGAGGTCATCTTCATCAAATGGGAAGGGGACGTGCACGGTGTCTCCATGACCATGAAGCCCATGGCCCTAAGAAAGCAAACTTTAGTCACACAACAGCCACATGACCTCTGACATGGACTCATGTCCATCTGTCCCATCATGTCCATCTGTCACATCATGACCATCATGTGACCTTTCACAAAGAATGTAATAACCTAACTTGTGTCTCTTATTCATCTCTGTCTGTCTGCAGGTCAGTTTTCTACTATACATGTGGTTGATCAGGGAGTATAGATTTCTGTTTAGTGTAACACATTGCTGACAGTCAATAACTGATGCAGGTCCTGGAAAGTTTCCACGTGACGTAACCCTGCATGTTTGCTGAGTGTTATCGTCAGAGAGCAGTTCACCTGGACCTACCTGAATGAGCACAGCGGAATGGGACAGGGCATCGTTCAGCATGGTCAGCACGTTGGATGTTGGAACAACACCGGGGTCATGACCCCATGAAGTTATCAGCAGCCGCTCGTAAGTCTGATGGAAAAGGGGGGGGTCACCAGTTATTACTTCCAAGGGTTAACTTAGTTGTTCCTCCACCATTGTGGATGTTGAATGAGTGCGTTTAACAAAGACATGAAAGATCAGATTTTTTTTCATTATGCACATAATATTTGTCAATACTCTTTACTTAGATGAAAATCACTTCACATTTTATGACAAATTTATGCAGAAAACCAGGAAATGATTTGACAGTTCAGAAGAATTCAGCACTTGTCCCATTAAAAACACAGTAACACTCACCTGGACGGTAAACACAAGCTCACCTGGAAGATGTCCGGCAACTTTCGAAGTCTGGAGCCTTTGGACAGCAGCAAGGTGGGAGGACCGTAGCCAGTCACATGGTACAGGTACAGTTTGAACCAGATGGAGCTGACCTCTGGTATGGCAGGCCCAATGTGCTGCAGACAGCAGAGAAAACGGTCTTCAAAATGCCTGTCTGCTACTGCTAGGAGCTAGTCTAACTAACTCCATGAAACTGGCTCTCAGTGCTACAGAAAAACACCTGTCCTTCAGAACCTGTTTCCAGGGTAAAGGTCAGCATGACGTCACCTCAGATCCAGTGCAGCTCATGCAGGGCAGCACCATTTCATCCAGGGAACACCTGCGTTTCAGAGCACACCTGTGTGTTTACACAGACCCATGACTCACCTGCGGAGTACAGCTGCTAATTGGCCGGATCTCATTACTGAGCGGCGCCATGGAGACGAGGAGCTTGTAGTTTTTGTTCAGCACACGGCTGCACGTAGCTGGATCCAAGCCCAGCAGACTCTCACAGCGGAGGAGATCCAGGGGAAGGCCTGAGGTCAGAAGTTAATGCCACCTTCAGGGTCAAAGGTTAACCCCACTGCTAAGAGTATTTTCAGTTGTCCATTAAAAAAACCCTCCAGTCTTTACTATGAGATGTTAATGTTAATTACCAATGTTTGGCTGGTCAGGGTCACAGGTGAGCTCCTTGTTGTAGCGCAGAAACAGAATCGTGTTCCTGAGTGTGAGCGCGTGGTCGAAATACCGTTGGGCTTCACCTTCTGCTCTGTTCTCCACCTGGAAGCCAAGCAGGAAAGGCAGGTTACAGGGGCAACGGGGCGGCTACAAGCCCAACCTTCACCCCCAACTCACCTTCTCAAGCTCCATCAAGAAGCTGTCCAGCGTTTCATCTGACAGCTTCCCAACTTCAAACATGGTCACAGCGTGGCTCTTCAAGTTCTGCCACACACAGGAATTCAGACGGTCAGTCTCATGTCACTCAGTAGCGTACAGTGTGAGGACAAGGTCCTGTGGGTTTGCTGCCCTGAGGACACGTACTGGTGACAGGTTTCCCATCATGAGGAAGGCGGTGAGGGTGGAGTCAAACAGAAAGGCGATCCTCTTCACTGGGGCTGCAGGAACATTCAGACTGCTGACGCTGGCTGAGTCTGAAAAGAACAGCGCGATGGCGTGGGACAACACCTGAGCACACGCTATGTACCTGGTGTTCTGCAGGCACACTTCACCAGGTGAGACAGCACCTGTCCACATTTAGCCTGGCACCAATGCTCTTCACGCAGCTACACCTCCACCCACCTTGGTCTTCCAGGCTGGTGGTATCCGTGTCCGTGGTAGAAGAGCCAGCCTCCATCACCGGACTGCCCCCCTCCCAAGATAGCAGCATCTTTTGTGGGTCCATTGTACCTCTGTATGCGGGGAAAAAAGCTGTGTAAGAACACACACAGACACACACGTGTGCACACACACATCTGTTCACGCGCACACACGCGCGCGCACACTGCGTAAGTACACATGCATACCAACACACGCACAGTGTGCCTGGGTGGAAACTCCCGATCACCTAAAGGGAAACTTAACTGGCTTGTGCCTCGGGAACTTCTGTCAATAATCCACCAATTAACCAATTAGCGAATCAGTGACAATCAGCACATAGTGAAGCTCTGATCAGCCAGCAAAAGGCACTCTGAACTGACAGCAAGGTGACCTACCTGAGTCTGTTGACAGAGGGTGCATTCCTCCAGGTGGCATGCAGCTGGTCCTGGCTGATTACCTGGCCCTTCTTCACTGCGAAGCCCAGACGACAGTACATGGACACAGCGTTCTGGGCAAGAATAGGAATACACTGACAAACTGCTCATATGATAGCCCTGCTCCCTCGAGTCAAGAGAAAACAGCTCCCTGTCCTTCAACTCACACTGATGGGTAACTACGAAAACAGTCCTAGATTCTGTGTATAAATACATACCTTTACCAGAGCCAAGTCGATTTCCAGTACATTAGCTAGCTATAAATAAAAGACAAACACAAGTGAGGCGACCTCATGTGACAGCCACCCCGATAAAAAAGAAACAGCACAGAGAATTTCCAGAACTTACCTCCGACACGTTAGTCTGCTCGTCAATAGACACAAAAATTTTATACAGAAGTGTTTCAAAATAATCTCCTTGCACTCTGTTCATGACAAATCCTTCCAGTGGAGGAACTAGAAAATAAAAAGAGGAAACAATATGCAAGATGTAGGCTGTATCTCACGACAATGCCGACCTCGACAGCCCCCTGACCTCAACCGCGACAGGCCCCTGACCTCGACAAGCCCCAGACCTTGACCCGCGACAGGCCCCAGACCCCCGACAGGCCCCTGATCCGAACCCGCAACAGGCCCCTGACCCCCGACCCGCAACAGGTCCATGACCCCTGACCCGCAACAGGCCCCTGATCCCCGACAGGCCCCTGACCCCCTGACTGCAACAGCCCCCTGACCTCGACCGTGACACGCCCCTGACTTTGACTGCGACAGGCCCCTGACTGCGACAGCCCCCTGACAGATCCGACCTCGACAGATCCCTGACCTCGACAGCCCCCTGACCGTGACACACCCCTGACAGCTCCCTGACCCTGACAGTCCCCTGACCGCGACAGCCCCCTGACCTTGACAGATCCCTGACAGATCCCTGACCTCGACAGTCCCCTGACTGCGACAGCCCCCTGACAGATCCTTGACCTCGACAGCCCCCTGACCGCGACACGCCCCTGACAGCTCCCTGACCCTGACAGTCCCCTGACCGCGACACGCCCCTGACAGCTCCCTGACCCTGACAGTCCCCTGACCGTGACACGCCCCTGACAGCTCCCTGACCCTGACAGTCCCCTGACTGCGACACGCCCCTGACAACTCCCTGACCTCAGCTTAGGCTGTTTAAAAAGCCCAGAGAAGGTAAAAGCAGAAGGTCTACAGGCAGAACTTAACCATGCGGTATTTTTACCTGAAATGCAGCTGTCATCAGATATGGGAACATCGAGGTAGATGAACCCTTTGTTGTACAGACCTTACAAAAAAAAAAAAAACACACTGTCAATCACAGGTACTTAAGAATGATTTAGAAATCTGCAGGTGACCCGAACTGTAGAGCCAGCTGAAAAGAGGAAAGAGTATAAACTCACTCAGAACCACGTTGTACTCCAGAGACCCAGCTAGCTGAGGTCCAGAGTCGATCATCTTATCAATGGTCTTCTTCTCTGCTGCTGAGCAGAGCTGGACCAAGATACACAATCAGATTTTTATGTTTATGTTTTCTTATGTTTGTTTACGTTGAAACACGGCTGTGAAAATGTTTTTTTTTTTTTTTTAAACGTAGGAATTGCAATTTATAACATTTAGGGCAAAAATCTTTCTTTGAAAATCTCAATTACATATTAATTCACTCATAGTGAGGATGAACACGCCCTAACCATGAGCTACGCGGAGCACAGAGCCTGAGCTCCACTGTGCTGAAATGGGCAGGGCAACGGAGCTGTGAAGGGCGCACGTCTCACCCGGATGTCATCCTCCGTGATGTAGCCAGTCTGCACCACCCACCACGGCTCCACAGAGATCTCGACAGGCTTGGAAGGAAGCAGGTCCCGTGCTGTTTTCCTGCGGAAGAATTTCTGCCAGAGGCAGCAGCTGAGGTGAGTCGCACCCTACGACTGCTCACCTTTGACTCCAGCATATCAGTACAGGTGGTCCCCAACTTACAATGGAGATGCCTTCCGATGACCCCATCGTAACTTGAAAATATCGTAAGTCGAGACAAAATAAATACGTGCTCTAACAAAATATGCGCTCTTACACTGAGACAGCTGAACTATGTCGATCGCTGGTGAGAGTGAGGCGTCTCACAAGGCAGGAGATGCGTACATCCCGACAGCGTCCCAACCTATCGTACCCCATACACTGCTACGTTGGCCTGCCGCACGAAACTTAAAATATTTTTACAATTTAGTCGTATCGCTATCGTCATCATAAGATCGAAACATTGTAAGTCGAACCATCGTAACTCGGGGCCTATCTGTACTAATACACTGTTAGGGTTGGGTAACACAACATAAATATGACAGCGATGTCACATGAGAATACAAATGCTTAAAATCAAACTAACATGGGTCACATCTTCACCAGTGTACACTTAGCATGAAAATGTTTTTAAACTGCTAACAGGAAAAACTGCAGCCATGACCACAGTACACTAAAGTCAGTAATGCGGATTTGATGGGTTTCACAGAAGAAGTCTGAACTTCTTACTTTGGATGACCTGCACTGGTTCATCAGGTCGATGTACTGGTTCCTCCCTATTCCCAGCAGTCTCAGACCTAAGCAGAGGTGTTTGTACAACAGCAAACAGCAGGGACAGAGTCACCAAGAGGGACAGAGTCTGCAGTCAAACTAACACACACACACACACACACATCCATTTAAAGCATCCGCTGTGACAGCAGCAATGTTAGCCTAAAGCTGTACACAGGGGTCTTACTTAACACTGCAGCCTTAACACATGAGCAGCTCAGTACTGCACATCTTTTATTCACCCTCACACACTACTCAAAGAGTTCTGTTCTTGGTGCCAGTTTATCAGCATCCTAAACCCAAGACGCCATACCAATAAGGTAATAAACCTGAGAGGGAACAGACTCCGCCAGTAAGAACAGGGCATCAGTGACAACACACAGAGTGTGCCTACAGAACACCAGGCACACAGCGTGCGCACACGCGCACACACACACACGCACACACACACACACACATAGCACACACACACAGCATGTACACCTCAGTAACAGTACACAGCACAGACACACACACACAGCACAGACAGTTCTTACAGTCAGCTGCAGTGAAGTTTGGGAGGGAGTCGTAGCTCTTCTCACTGTTCATAATGTCCTGTCAGAAGAAGCACAAAGAGAAATCATTATAGATCTTGCTTCTTTCAAATCATCTGCTCTTTCCACTCTAATTCATTTTAATGAACTAAAGATCCACCTTGACTTTGACAGAGCATACTTTTAAATGTCCTACTCAACGTAAGCATGAGAGGAGTACTCACCTCCATGATCCCGATGTAGTAAGAGAAAGGGGTGACCCTCAGGCCCTTGACCATGATGTCAGACAGGTGGTATGGATAGAGCATGAGGTGATCTCGACTGTACTTCAGCAACTCTTCATAGTATTTACGTTCATCCTTCTGGACATGCCTCACTGGAAGAACAGCAGAGCTCTGCTCTATCAATGTGCATCACGCAATGTTCATGGACTGACCACAGACGTCCACACCGAACACAGTACCCTTACCCAAGTTATTGCGGAACCGTAACTGGTTTCGGATGCTGAACAGGACCACGTGTTTTTCATATTCACGCTGTGAGTTTCCCAAACTCTGAAAGAACACAGCAATGAATAACATATAAAACAACACTTTGTAGTTAAAGCTGGAATTCATCTAGTAATTTAAACAATAAATTTATGTGTTAGTATATAGGTAAAAATGTAAATGATGCCTAACCAGTTAGCATAGCCACTATCTACGTGAAAATAATGGAAGAATAAACGTTTTGGTAAAACATCTTGGGAATTATACCAAGTAAGATAAATTACATGGCCAGACCAGCTATTAATGCTAGACACTTTTAGGTTGTTTGCAGGCCAGACACAGTGTCACACTATGTCACATTTCACAGCGTGTCACTCTGGCGTGTCCCTGTGTTACAGTACAGTACATAGTGTCACACTATGTCCAATTTCACAGCGTGTCCCTGTGTTACAGTACAGTACACAGTGTCACACTATGTCACATTTCACAGCGTGTCCCTGTGTTATAGTACAGTACACAGTGTCACACTATGTCACATTTCACAGCGTGTCCCGGTGTTACAGTACAGTACACAGTGTCACAAAAAAACGTGAGCAGTATAGGAGGGTAATGAAAGGACAATGTGCCTTTAAGTGAGTACTTGAGGCCACCAACAGTGGGTACAAGGACCATAATGAGGCCTTGTTCAGACACATCATGTGACAGTGCCACACTGTGAAATGTGATATACTATAACACTGTAACACACTACAGTGATGCTGTGAAATGTGTATACTGTAACGCTGTAGCACAGCGAATGGTGACATACTGTAACGCTGTAGCACAGTGAATGGTGACATACTGTAACGCTGTAGCACAGTGAATGGTGACATACTGTAACACTGCAAATGGTGATATAGTGTAACACAGGGACACGCCAGAGTGACACGCTGTGAAATGTGACATAGTGTAACATTGTGACACTGTGTACTGTACTGTAACACAGGGACACGCTGTGAAATGTGACATAGTGTGACACTGTGTACTGTACTGTAACACCGGGACACGCTGTGAAATGTGACATAGTGTGACACTGTGTACTGTACTGTAACACAGGGACACGCCAGAGTGACACGCTG
>JABJVR010000039.1:1969849-1980794 GCA_025773905.1 Chitala chitala | reverse complement strand
AATGTGACATAGTGTGACACTGTGTACTGTACTGTAACACAGGGACACGCCAGAGTGACACGCTGTGAAATGTGACAGTGTAAAAGGCGGAACACAGAGACAGACCGTACCTGTCTAACGTTCGCCGGCAGCTTGTTCCAGGGGTAATTCTGTCTGATGTGAAATTCAACGTCAGTATTCATAGCTATTTTCCGTTTCTGGCAAATAGCCGATACCTGCAGTGTTACCAACGGGTTTTGGGGCAAGTCAGAGGTGACTGCACCCCACCCCCGGTTTTAATAGAAATTGCACGACGTAACCTGAAACCACCACTCTACGCCTTGCAAACATATATTTTTGGGTTTTGTGTAGCTAAATGTCCGCTTCTACACTTCCTTGTTGTATTTCGGAGGATTGGCTCATCGGCGCTGACGTCACGGCGTCCTGACGTCATGTCCGCCGCACTCTGACGCAAGGGGGCGTTTGAGTCAGCATGAAGATGAAGTTCTCAGTCATTCATTCGTCTTTAATGTATTTCACTGCTGTATGATATTAACGTGCATATTTTTTCTCGAAAAGCAGTATTGTTTGTATTATTGTTCCCGTTGTTGTAGTTATAAATGTATGTTTTCGGTTTTTATTTCTCCTTGTGGCACATTAGTTCGTGTCCTATATTCCATTTTACATGTGATTAGGGCCAAACGTTTGTAACCCGAGGCGTTTCTGTAACAGGCTGGGAAACGCTCAGCTAACGCACTGCAGAGCAGATGGCTTATCGGTGCTGTGCCCCGACCGTGGTGGATGGTGGTCTGACTACAGTTCACAGAGCTTAATTTACATGCTCCGCACCGCAGCAATTTCCTAGTAATGTGAATCACCTTCACTTACATGGCAATAAATGTTTTCTGCTTCTGATTCTGATGCTAGAATTAGATGTATAAATATGTGTTTTATTAATAACAGAGTTAATTTAATTCATGATAAATGATTTATGACCTTTTTTGGGCTTACCGTAGGAAGTTGGCGTAAGGCAGGCGACAGAAAGAACATCAGATATGACAGTTGCTGAACTGCATGCAGCACATTAAGACTACAGAAGGGCTGTGGTGGGAGGCCTCCGCCTCAGGGATGGTCCCTTACAGGTACTGGGCTCTATTTCTTAGCAGGAGCTGCTGACTGAGTACCCTGGGAAGAGCATTTGGCTGTTAACACACGTAAGATGGGTCTGCAGAAGGCCAGGTCACTGTCCTACCCTGGTAAGGGGTCTGCCCATTAAGAAGATATTATTTCTGCTGTCCTCCAATTCGTGCAAGTGTCCCTTGTGCCTGGAGCGTGTCTGTGAATAGGCGCAGGATTTAGACCACTTTCTGTTTTAAAAACAGATTTTAGCCGTTTGGGGTCACAAAGAGCCATTTTAATTATCATCAATCACAACTACTTGGTCCTCTAACAAGTTAAAGTGTGAGATAGCATGTTGTCATGGATTTTTTAAAATGTTAAAATCTGTTTATTGTTTTCTGTTATTTGTGTGTTTAACATCTGTATAATTATTGTAAAATAATTATATAATTCAGCCACTTCTGTTACAATGAATCACATATGAATGTAAGCTTGTTTGAAAGCACACATTCTTCAGCCCAGGGGGCATCACTTACAAACCAACATGTTTCTTCTGTTAAACTGTCTCTCCACATTTTTTTTTTTTTTTGCTGTTTTACTAATTATAGGTATTCATGTAAAATTAAAAAAAAGAGAGAGAGAAACCATGTAAACTGGCTGTAAGTGTACTAGAAACAATTGTTTAGCACATTCCTATACCTTTCCTATACTCAGTACCAGTCTAAAGGTGCAGAAAGCGGACCGAAATTCCACTTTGCTCATGACATCATAAGACAGGTGGTGGCAGCTCCTATGGGATAATTTTCATGTGTGCACAAAGTCTTCACTGCTTATCCTTTCATGACCAAAATATGAGGAATTGGCTTAAGTTTATGTTGCAGTATTTACCTCTGCATAAACACCCAGTGTAAAAGATCAGCCTGCTTCTGTCTTGCCTGAACATTACCAAAGAAAAGCAGAAAATCCGGGTACCTTTTACATGCTCGGATACTCAACAATTCCACTTTATTGTTTAATTGAAAAGGACCCGTCACAGTTATGTTACAAGGCTACATCATGGAATATAAAGTGCAGGGACTGACAGCAATGGTTCAAAATGTGTCCTACTATGACATAAGCCAAGGAGTATGGCTTGGAAGTGGACGTTTTCACTACAAATGCTCCTCATTATAGGGAGGTGAGCAGAGGAGGAAATGCTGTTTTCTATAAGCAAACTGAAAAAAGGGACACACTGGCACTCAAAGGATCCATGTGAGAAGTTTAAGCCCCCGATTTAACTACCAGTTGCCCTCCAAAAGGAAACACAAATGCACATCCCAGAGTAGCTAAAGTGTTAAAAAGCAGTGAGTACTGTCTCCATGTACTTGGTAAAACAAGTTTTCACCAAGGCAGATTTGTTTACTGGGAAAGCTGTCCCAGGAGGTGACACCGGGCCCATCTCGCAGGAGGTGACACCGGGCCCATCTCCAGTGGACTGGTTATTGCATGACTTGTACAGAAAGGGACCAAATTTAGAATATCTGCAGAACTAAATGTCACAGTTTTCATTTTAAAAGTGCAGTTTTCATTCTGCTGCTGGTGGACTGAACAGGACAATATATTTAACCAACAGTAACATGTTACAGTTAGCATTTGTGAACTGGATTCTAGAACTAGAAGACACCTTTCATAATGTGTTTGCTTTTCTAATTCTTCAACCTGAAACAAGTTGAAAAATTTTCCACCCATCCTTCATCACATGGACAAGTGTTTAGTGAAAAACGTTCTCCAGAAACACCACACAGTTCTGTTAACAAAAAAAAAGTTTCAGAAATAAAAACCACATTCAGAAGCTTTGGAGTATGTAAAAAAAAATAATCATTATTATTTTAAAGACCAGTAAGTGAGTAGGACAAAAACACAATTTCCTAGAAGTAAACAGTAATAAAATCAATGTAACAAAGTATGTTGAATACACAGGTAAATATCCCCTTCCCAATGTGGGAACGTCAGCTATAAACTGAACATAAAATATCTGAAATTTAGATAAATTCTAATTCAGATATAACATTGAATGTTACAACAGAGACTCTTCAGAAGTAGTAATATAGAATCCTCATCTAACAGAAACATGATGAAACAAACTCCTGTTTTAATGCAGTCCCCTCAGAAACTCTGGTGTGTGTTAGTACTAAAAGTGATTGTCCTCAGCAAGCTCCTGTCAAGTGCGCGCGCATGTGTGTGTGTCCTCTGTATCAAAATCCACCATGCACAGTCTACACCTCACCAATTTCCCTCTGTGAAGGATGTTGGTTGCCAGAGGCCGTGGACGTTGGTGTGGGGTATGTGCAGGTGAGAGAGTGGAATGCGTATGTAGGTCACTGTGTACACTCCTGTAAGAGCCATCGCTGGTTTTAAATAAGCCCAAAGGAGCAGAATCCTGCCAGGACTGCTCACTTTGGGGCAAAACGCGCATGAATGCAGTCTGGCACGAGCTGTAGGTCTGCTCATTTACAGGTAAACAGATGATAATACATCTGTATACAGACACAAGGAACACACATCAGCATCGGGTGACTCCCAATCTCACATACATACTGCCACCGAGAAACTGGACAGCAGAACATGCAGCACGGACCTGGCCGTGACTCATGGACCTGGCCGTGACTCATGGATCTGACCGTGACTTGGCCCCTCTGCCTGACTGAACTGCCACATTAAATAAAATTAATGGAAGTTCAGAGAGAAAACAGATTAACATTCATTAAAATACATAACATACTGAAAGCACAGTGGCCTCAAAGGAAACTAAAAACTCATTCCACGTCAAACATGACAAATGACAAGTCCACAGCTACACTCCGGCATCTGAGCGAAAAAGCCAGTGGACAAGCAATGCAGAAAACCTTAAACTACATAATGTGCTTAACTCTGAAAAAGCAAAACATTTCTGCGTAAATGAGAAAGAAGTCCAGTTGACATGACTAAACTGCCAGATAACCTCACCTGGACAACTGAGAATCTTCATAGACAAAATGTGCTAAACCTTTCTTTTCTTACTTGCATTCACTTCAAACATACCAATTTTAAAAAGTAAAATTTAAAAATTTAAATTTAAAAAATGTCACTTTCACAGACTATTAGAATAAAGGTGTTATGTTGTCACCCCGTACATTTCCGATGCTCATTACCTAAGGTAGAATTTACTAACTCCACCCCCTTCTGATGAGCAGTCAGAAGCCACGCCCCTGTTGTGTGCAAGTGGACGCTGTTCCTGAGACTAAGGCCAGGCACGCCTGGGCTGGTTCTTCCCCCAGCACCAGAGGAAGTATCACATCATGCAGTTACCTGGCTGCACCCATTATGTCATGAGGCTACTTAGCCACATTTATAGATTAACACATTCAGACATGGATTATCGTGTCATCTGAAAGAGCATCATACAGCTCTAAAACGGATATACAAAAGCAGAAAGGAGTCCTGCCTGAGCTGCTTTAGCCTTGCACATGTCTACACAAAGCTTGGTGCTGTTTTCATACAACATGTGCTCACCACATGGCAGATAAAGAGAAACAGACCATCCCAGATTTGGTGTCACACTGTCACATTCAGATAGCCATGCAGTTTGTGTACTATGAGGCTGATGAAGGTCACCTGACATGCTTCACACCTCACTAATAGTCTGCTCTGATGGGTAGAAGGTTCCAGGGGCTGACGTTGCCCCGTAGACTGAGTGTGTCTTGCGTTTCAGGCGGGAGCGTTTCGTGGCCTGAGACAGGCTCTGCTTGCTGGAGGAGATTATCTCAGACATGAACTTCTTGCAGTCCATGCACACCTCCATGATGTTCCAGCCTTCCATCAGCTCTTTGGGAAACTCCGGCTCATCACAAGAACCCCTGGAGCTGTGTCTGGACATCCTGGAGGAGGACACACAGTGTGGGTCAGTGGGGTTAACAGGTAAGACTTCCTGACAGCCCTGGGAAGGTGCTGGCATACCTGAACACAGTTCGCTGTAGGCTGTGTCTGCCACTGAAGCCTTTCTGGGTGCCCTGCCTGGTTTCCTCTTTGGCTAGGGTGCTGGAGCCAAGAGAATAGATGGGCAGGCTAGCATACGGCTTTGAGGGGAGGCGCATCTACAGTGGAAGTTGACAGCATCAGTAGTGGCAAAGCACCAACGCAGCACAACTCAGCGACGTGGCTGGAGGGAGCAGCAACACAGTGATGTGCAGACGGAGGAGGACAGCAGCAACACAGCGACGTGCAGACGCAGGAGAAGCAGCAACATAGCAACATGCAGACGCAGGAGGACAGCATGAACACGGCAACGTGCAAACAGAGGAGGTGAGCAGCAACACGGCAACGTGCAAACAGAGGAGGATAGCAGCAATGTGCAGACAGAGGAGAAGAGCAGCAACGCAGCAACATGCAGATGCAGGAGGAGAGCAGCAACACGGTGACGTGCAGACGCAGGAAGAGAGCAGCAACTCAGCGACGTGCAGACGCAGGAGGAGAGCAGCAACACGGTGATGTGCAGACGCAGGAAGAGAGCAGCAACTCAGCGATGTGCAGACGCAGGAAGAGAGCAGCAATTCAGCGATGTGCAGACGCAGGAGGAGAGCAGCAACATGGCAACGTGCAGACAGAGTTGGAGAGCAGAAACAAGGCAACAGCACATGAAAAAATAGGCAGACCCACCTTTTTACAGCACTGTGAACAAACAGACCTGGAACACAGGAGACAAGATGCAGAACATGGTCACTCATCTCAGTTGATTTTTCGTACATAGTCCCACTGACATGGATCAGACATTCAGCACTTGGAAAAGTACATTGTGACATAATTACTTATTCACAGAAAGTATGGTATTTCTGCCTATAGTGTGTTGGTGTTGTTTGCTTCTCTCAGCTCCCTCAGCCTGAAACACAGTTGGCTGTGCTAGCTGCATCTACTCCTCCCACATTACCTCTTGCAGAAATGGCAGGTGTAGGACCAAATAAATAAGGAGAACCTCTTTGTGCGGCAACAGAAGCAGAGCTGCAGGGAAAGCAAAAGGTCGTGAGATGGAAACTCAGGAAGACGTGCATAAACAACAGGGTTTGGTGTAAACAGTAGAACGGCGGCACATCGTGACGACTCGGACCTTCCCCTTCTTCAGTGCCGTGTACACGTCCTTGTACTGCTGGAACTTCTCCAGTTCAGCCTTTACCAGCACCTGCCTGATGTGCATCACCTCTTCCACTGTGAGTGTCAGGCACTCCACTGGGTGACTGAACTCCTCCTACAAACAACAGCAACAAAAACACACGTTACCATGGCAACCGCCTCCCTCACCCAGCCTTCCATGGCCCAGCAGTCCCCTGCACGCATACACACACACACACACACACACACACACACACACACACACACACACACACACAGTCTAGGCCAGAAGCTTATTTATTTTTTTATATTTCTAAATATAAAACAAACATGTGACTAATGTGTTTTTTGACATGAGTGATGCGAAACGATGGAAACGGGCGGTTAACACCCCATCCATCCCTGTTTGAAAGGGAAACCCCCCGGGTACACATACCAGGGACTTGGAGCTCTGCCGGGATGGAGGTATGAACTGACGTATGCTGGTTGGTGTCTCCTTTTCAATGGAGTGCCTTCTGTGCTGTGCTGGGCGTCGCTCTGGCTGGGGGGTCGATGAAATGGGCAGGAACATGGGTGGAGCTTTGGGGGGGCAAGACACATGCGTCCAGTAAGAACATAGCCCACTGTGCATGGATCTAAGTGAGCACTGCAGGAGGAAGTGCACACACAGTGGGCTAAGTGAGCACTGTAGGAGGAAGTGCACACACAGTGGGCTAAGTGAGCACTGTCACACCAGAGGAGGAAGCACTCACACACTCACACACACACACACGTACTCTTTTTGCCCTTCGACTCTGGGGAGGTGTCGTCCTTTAAGGATGTTGAGGTGCTGGACCTGCTGCCTGACTGCTGCTCTGCAGTTTCCTCCTGTATTAACACAGGCACGTGTGAGTAAAACCCCTGCAGACACACACACACATGCATGCACGCACACACACACACGCTAGCATACCTCAGATTCAGAGCTGTCTAGGTCTGCCAAAGTAGGTGCTTTCAGTAGCTTTCTCCTCTGAGACATAACATCCGCCCTGGTGTGCTGATTCTGGGCCAACAGTGTGCTGCTGGTCAGAGCCAGAGTGCTGACAGATGTCCTCCTGGGGGCCACCGGGCTGTACGCTTCTGTAGGAAGAAGAGCGGCAGTGTGACAGACCAGCAGCGTGAGCAGGACAAACCCAACTGAGCACATGAGGAGTGGCTGTAAGCACACAGAGACAGGTGACACGGATGTTTATGTCACCATGATTCACAAGAACATCCTGTCCCACAAGAGCTGAGGGAAGAACTGTAACACTGTCCGTCTGCCTGTGGTAACTAAAGCAGCTCTGGAGCTGCATGACAGGGCACGCCCTCACTGCCTAAAGTCGCTCTACACACATATACAAACACACACACACACACACACACACACAAAAGAGTCCACGCCCAGAGCTGACACAGGAAGCACTTACCTGAACCACACAAAAACACCTGCGGTGTACTGATGCTCACTCCAGACCCTGAAAAACAGACCATGTTTGTTAGAATATGATGCAGTGGTATCCACCAATGACAAGGCAGCACACAGGACACGGCTGCATATGTGCAGGTGATGGCGTGCTCCTAACCTAGACGATTCCGCCGAATCTCATCGGGTGAAACTGGACGCAGCTTCCTTTCTGCACGAATCTCCTCCAGGATCCGCTCGTGGAGGCTGGGAGGCCTTGGGGGATGTGGCTTCAGCTTCCGGGCCGAAACCTACACACACACGCAGGCACACACAGGAGAACACGGGCAGAGCAAGGCAAAGTGGCCATGTGGACCGTTGGGGGAGGAAAAGAAAGGTGAGAAGGAGGGAACTTTGAGAACAGCTACGGCTACAGAGAAGGACAGGCTCCAGTTTAGCACCATCGTCATGGATACAGGCAGTAAATGTGAGTGCACCGAGGAGGTCACTTACAGGGTTCAGAGGAGGTCTGGACCTGATAAAGTCCAGGATCACCTCGTGGGCACTCTTCCTCAGCCTGGGAGGGACGTCTCCATTCACCTGAAGACAGGACAGCGAAGTACATGATAGGACAGACCAAATCCAACTTAAGGTAATCACTGCTGTGACAGCAGCCACATCAAAACACAGCAATGAGCTCTGCCACACAGGGCAAGGCCAGAAACACACAGGTCAGGAACACTCCTTAAAAAACGTACATATCTTGTGTGCCCAGTGTGCTTTCTGCATCTTATGACTTGTCTCATGACAAACCAGCAAATACAATAAACGCAAGTGAAGAACAACAACCTCCTCTGATCTACAAACATGGAGGAAGACAGACACAGCTGACTAAAAATAAAATCATGTTCAAACCTTTTTCATGAAGAACAAACCTAGGCTTGATAAAGTGATATCTAATTGTTGACTCTATGTGCAGATGTGCCACAGAGCGCGGGCGAGACACAACACAGGCCTGTCACAACACGGGCCTGTCACAGAGTGGGCCTGTCACAGAGTGGGCCTATCACAGAGCGGGCCTGTCACGACACGGGCCTGTCACAGAGCGGGCCTGTCGCAGAGCGGGCCTGTATGGATGCCTCTCTCCATCTCCCCACATGCATGGCTGTGAGCTGCAGCACTTCTGTCTTTCTCTGCGGCCCCGACACGCACCCACATCTCACACCTACCATCACTTTCCGCAGCTTGTAGCGCCTGGAGCGGATGTCATCCATGAGCATCTCGTAGGGCGTGAGCTGGAACTCGAAGGGGAGGGGGTTGAAACGCCGCTCCTGGACCTTCTTCAATTTGACTCCATGGCGTAAATCTCTCATCACCTGGACCCAGAACCGGGCCTGGCAAAGCCCAGGTCAGACGGGAGGTCGAAAGGTCAGATGGAAGGACAGACAAATAAATGAGACAGGACAGCGGTATGAACTCACCCAGTCAGCATTCTGCAGATCAGTGAGTTCCTGGACAGGGTCATCTGCTTGTTCATCTTCCATCTTTCGCAGGTTCTGTCCAGACAAAGGTCCAACTTTAGGCAGTGTCCTTTACCAGCAGTTGTTCCACAAGAAGACGCATGAAACCCAACTGAAAGCCCACCTATCCGGTGTGGACCAGGTCAAGGTGGAAAAGATTGCCAGAGATGGGCTTGGATTTACAGAGGAACTGGGTGGGAGTGTGTGAAGGGCAGGAGTATAGGGGAAAAAGGTAAAGTGAGAGGGTGGCCTTAGACTCAAAGCCATGTTAAGGTGAGGAGGAGAATTTAGAAATCAAAGGCCACATTACCCCCTCGCCAGCCTCTACATTTCCCACTACAAGGTGGAATCCGAGGGGGTTATAATCCCTACGTACAAAATCATTCCATATACACCTCTTTAGCATTCTTGATCTTCTCCAGGAAGCTGCGAAGCTCCTCCGTCTCAGTATAGAGGGCACGGCACACAGCCTGGTAATGGGCAGGGGCATCCAGTGGGCTGGGCAGGTGGGAGGCACAGAGCTGCCACGAGGAGAGGAGCAGGGAGGAAGAGGAGTGAGGAGAGAGAGGCGAGCAGGAGGAGGGGGGAGGGAGAGAGAGGGAGAAAGAGAGAGAGGGAGGGAGAGAGAGTGAAGGGGGAGAGAGGGGGAGAGAGAGGGAGAGGGGGAGAGGGAGAGAGAGAGGGAGAGAGGGAGAGAGTGAGGGGGAGGGGGGGGGAGAAATGTGAGTATGAAGCACAAATAAGACTAACTGTAGTGTACACACACAATCTCACTGAATAGCCACAGGTATCACCCTCAAACACACCTCAGCCAATCAAGTCACAGGTATCACCCTCAAACACACCTCAGCCAATCAAGTCACAGGTATCATCCTCAAACACACCTCAGCCAATCAAGTCACAGCTATCACCCTCAAACACACCTCAGCCAGTCAAGTATGTACTATGACGGTGCAGGCCATATTACACAGAAGACCAGCATGTCTGTCTACATCATGATGCTTTCTTACTTCCTTTATATGCGTACTACAGACACGTCATCATTCGGGGTCAAGGCTAATGTGAACACAGTTTAAATTCAGACATTTCAAAGTAAATTACTGATGTATGCTTTGTAACCAATCATAGACAGCAGACACTTTCTAATTAATAAATGCAACATCACTTTCCAAATCATGCTAATAATAAAATAATTTTAAAATTCAGGGAGTAGTGACAGAAAGAAGTAACTAAGAAAAAATGTTAGTACTTCCTGTGTAAACTACAGCATGTTTAATACAAACTGACAGCTGATCCGTCACCTGACCTCTGACCTCCTCGTGCTGAGCACACACGATGTCCGAGTGCACAGCTTTGTAAAACACTGGCGAAATACGCATCCCTTATGTTCTTACCCGCAGGACATCTCGGTATCCACGGATACAACGCAGCTCAGCAGGTCGCTCCAGGACTTCGTCATCCTCCTCCTCCTCAGCAGCATCATAGCCTTCATCAGGACAGTGATCGTCATCAGGCACATTGGTCATCAGGTCAATGAGATGCTCTAGAGGTGGGCTGAGCTCTCGCTCCTCGCTCTCCTTCAGCCCGTAGTCCAGTGCCTTGTAGATCATGATGCCCAGAGACTCGATCATCTGCAGGAAGAAGGGGAGGTCCACTGATCAGGCCACAGCTCTACAGCTCACTGACCGTCCACTCGCCTGTCCCACCAGGCCACAGCTCTACAGCTCACTGACCGTCCACTCGCCTGTCCCACCAGGCCACAGCTCTACAGCTCACTGACCGT
>JABJVR010000039.1:1944363-1959038 GCA_025773905.1 Chitala chitala | reverse complement strand
GCGGGACAGTGCAGTAAAACAGGAGCGCAGCGGGACAGTGCAGTAAAACAGGAGCGCAGTGGGACAGTGCAGTAAAACAGGAGCGCAGCGGGACAGTGCAGTAAAACAGGATCGCAGTGGGACAGTGCAGTAAAACAGGAGCGCAGTGGGACAGTGCAGTAAAAACAGGATCGCAGTGGGACATTGCAGTAAAACAGGAGCGCAGCGGGACAGTGCAGTAAAACAGGAGCGCAGCGGGACAGTGCAGTAAAACAGGAGCGCAGTGGGACAGTGCAGTAAAAACACGACTGCAGTGGGACAGTGCAGTAAAAACAGGAGCGCAGTGGGACAGTGCAGTAAAAAGAGGAGCGCAGCGGGACAGGGGACAGCGCAGGAGTGCACTGTAACTCACCTGCAGCCATGCTCTCTGTACACTCCTCCGGTTTCAACAGCCTCCTGCTTCCGTCTCTGGCTACTGTCTGAGTACTTATGGAGCATCCCATTCTCTCTGGAGATCATGAAAGGAAAGCTATAACGGAGAGTCTGTGCCTCTCTGCTTTCTTGTGCTTTCCTCCGAGATGTTGTTGCACTTACAATACTACTAAATCCACTGCGAAGCAGGTCTCGTAGTTTTCTCTGGAGCTTCTTCACGCATAGCAAACGCCAGGTGAGCTAATCGCCAGGTGAGCTGAGCGTGAGGTGAGCTGATCGCCAGGTGAGCTGAACGCCAGGTGAGCTGATCGCTAATCGCCAAGTGAGCTGAGAACCAGGTGAGCTGAGGCCCGGCTCATCCTCTGCACCAGGGATATATGTGGACTTGGTCCCGGCTTGTTGCCTGCCAGTCACCTCGTTCACACATATGGCAGGTGGTCCAGCTCAGCTTCCTCGTTAAGATGATACACAGTGGCTCCACTGTTTATTTTCTCTCAGATTCACAGTTCTTATTTAAAGAGTATGTAATATAAGTAATACAAGCATCTCCTCATTCTCAAAGTAGGCTAAGTGCTCTGCCAGTCCTTGGGAAACAGTCACCTACATAATACTCACATTTGCATTTTGCATACATGGATCTTATTTTTATTGGCAGTGTGTACACATGGACAATTTATTGGAGGGGTTCGTGCTGAATATCTTTGTTAAACGGGGCACAGCAGAACTTCTCACCAGTCTCTTTAATGATGTGGCCTCCAGGCCATAAGGAATATGGTCCTGGTTGTGGTTCAGTGACTGGGATGCAGTGTGGTACAGCAACCTTTCATTGGTTCAGTGACTGGGATGCTGAACGTTTGCTCTCGGTCTTAGTTTCACTCTGCTCGTTTTGTTACATATTTCTAACAGGTATTTCTCTTTTTAAGGGACACATCTTTAAAAAATTATAGTGTACTAACAAATTCTCTATACCACAGCTGACTATAAAAAAGCATCCAGTATTTTTAGATTTTTGAATACATCCATCCATCCATTATCTTAACTGCTTATTCCTGGTGAGGGTCGCGGGGAAGCCTGGAGCCCATCCCAGGACATACAGGGCAGGGGACACCCAGGGCGGGGCGCCAACCCACCACAGGGCACACACACACACAAGTGCTACAGAGCTATAAACGATCTGCTGCCACAGGCTGGACAGTAACGTGGTAACTGTTAAAGGCAGTAGGTCCACGTTAGTGCTGATGAGCTCACACTTAACACCGATACTGTGCTCCACACACGTAAGTGTAGGCAGTCACTTAACACCGATACTGTGCTCCACACACGTAAGTGTAGGCAGTCACTTAACACCGATACTATGCTCCACACACGTAAGTGTAGGCAGTCACTTAACACCGATACTGTGCTCCACACACGTAAGTGTAGGCAGTCACTTAACACCGATACTATGCTCCACACACGTAAGTGTAGGCAGTCACTTAACACCGATACTGTGCTCCACACACATAAGTGTAGTCAGTCACTTAACACCGATACTGTGCTCCACACACGTAAGTGTAGGCAGTCACTTACCCTATGAAAGAAAATTCTTTGCTTCGTTGCACTTAAGGACATGCATAACAGACAAGACCTTGTATGCTTTAGTGCTAAGCTGTTGCACCAGGTGTCTGTGGACCAGCACTAACCACATCTTTGTTCTCCTGTTTACTGTGTCACATGACAACACAGACCATGCTAAATAGAGCAGCTGTTTGCACACTTCTGTGTGACTGAGCCTTGGGTTTTTAGTTTATCTCTGGCCTTACACGTCATTCCAACATCACGAGGACGATACCACATCAGCAGCTTGGCGAGAAATAAAGCCACACCCTCACAAACATTCCTGTACATTTTATCTTTAATTCAAAATAAATATCTGAAAGATATTTGAAATGCAGGAATAGTGATGAGTTTAGAAACATTACCAGGAATCTTCCTTAAGTGAGTGACAGTCCAAGATGGAATCACATTATCGTATCAAAGAGCAAAACGTGTTTCACGAGTCTGAGTCCTGCAATTCCTGCAAGTCTGCACTATACTCTGGTGTCTTCAGAGTAACGAGGCTTGCAGTTGTGTCCCTTTAAATGAAACGGCTCTCGTGGTATCTTAGCATACACTAAATGGTCTAAAGGTAGGTTTGAACGCTGAAGCTGTTGAGAGCTGGCAGAGCAGTATATGGGTGACTGTCAACTCTGAGAGATAGCAACACGTCACCAAGAACAAAGGTTCCATTCTGACTATCATCTTCAGATTAATTGTCTTTGCTGCTAAAAGCCAAACCCTCCAAGAAATCAGTAGCGGTTCCAGGTCCAGACAGGTAATGTATAGGAGAAACAGGAGTTTTCACACCGAAAAGACTTCCAACATGAACCAACATCAAGGTGAAAGAAATACTGTAAGAGACGCTATTGCAACATTTTCATCTTAATATAAAACATACAATTTTACAGTTTGTTGTTATGCCACTTTTGGCACCATGTGTGATAGTGTGATAATGTGATAGAACAGAACACAGGCTGCACATGTGGCTGTGAAATACAGCGTTTTCCTTAAAGTCCACATACTGAATCCAGACAATTTTCCTGTATATTTTTGTGTCACCGCCTGAAAACCATAACGCTAAAAACTGAAAAGGTGTGATGTTAAAAGTCTGCGTCAAGTGTGAATTCACAGTGAAGGCTGTTTGACATTACTCCTAGCCTCTGGTACTCTGCAACCCGCTTTTCAAAGAAGTTAGTTTTCCCTTCCAGTGAGATGGACTCCATAAAGTCAAAGGGGTTTTCTGCCTGAAACACCTATAAAACAGAATAATTCACAAATACCTATTAATCAGATATATAAACAAATTGTATATATGAAATCTCTATGAATTCAGATACTAACATGATAAAGGTGTATTCAAATATTCTCATAACAGAAACAAATATCTGTTTGAATGAGCTGCCAAAATCAAGATCTGCTCGAGGTACTGAACAACATCATGCAGCAGATGCACCAGTAAAACAGTAAAAGCAAAAGTTTTCAAATTGACTAACTTTGGGGACACCAAGGTCTGCAAGGAGGCGGTCTGCAACAAACTCAATGTACTGCTTCATCAACATGCAGTTCATGCCAATGAGTCTGACTGGAAGAGCTTCGGCCAAGAACTCCTGCCAAGTGAGCATTCAAACAGAAAAGGTTTGTATGAAATCAGCCTCTGTTACAAAAAACTTAACGTTTTGTTTACACGTATAATTCAGTTATGAGTCGCTGCAACATGTGGTATGCAACATGGTTCTTCTTGGTGGAGTGTTTGGTTGAGACCGTTGAAGTGGCAGCTCCTGTTTCCTGTTTGGCTTTTCTGTTCACCACCACCGGGCGCTGCAACACGTGCCGATCTCTATCTCTCACCTGTTCGATGTTGACGGCTTTGCAGATGATGTCCTTCACTCTGAGTTCTGAGGGTTTGTTCTGCAGGTAGCTGTATAAAAGGCAGGCAAAGTTGCAGTGCAGGCCCTGAAACAGCAATTACAAAATCACTGAACACGCAGAACCTGAACATCAAGAGAAAGCAAGCAGACAGGACAGGCACAGAATGGCATACTCATGTGCAAGCACCTGAGCGCAGAGGAGTCCGGAGCTGAGAGGAGCTCAAAAGGGAACGGCAAGCTCTTTTTTAGGGTACTCGCCTCGTCTCTGCTGATGAGCTCGTTAGAGTACGTGAGCCCTGGCATTAACCCCCTCTTCTTCAGCCAGTAAATAGCTGCAAAGGAGCCAGAGAAAAACACACCCTCCACCGCTGCAAAGGCTACAAGCCGCTCCCCTGCGAGGGTGACAGGTGGGGGTGACATGGTGACCTTCACAAAGCCAGACTGTTTCCCACTGCTGTCTGGTGGACATAAAGACAAGCGTGACGGTACCGAAGCTGGACTGTGTGTCGGACACCCACTGCAGGGCCCAGTCTGCTTTGCGCTTCACGCAGGGCATGGTGTGGATGGCGTTGAACAGGATGTCCCTGAGGGTGAAAGTGGGGTTAGACTGTTTCCTGCACTGACATTGCTGGGACAGTCACAGCCTTTAGCTACTGTCTCCTGAGTCACAGTCATGAACGTGTCCACTACATCGCCATCTACAGAGCCATTGGTAACAAAAGCCCTTTTCGTGATAATATTGATACTTCTGGCAGCCTGTTACATATCAGACACCACAACACAAAACCAAATTTGTCGGCACAATGTCATGTCTAATCCAAAGGAAGGATGACTAACCTCTGCTTCAAGTCCCTTATGTAGGTGTTGATTAGCATGCTGTACATCTCAGAGTGCACGTTCTCAATCAGAATCTGGAAACCGTAGAAGAACCTAGCCTCAGGGACCTGAACCTCCTGGCTGAATCTTTGTACCTGAGGAAGACCAACATCACAGCAAATAGTAGCACAAACAAAATACAGAGCAGACACTCACTCAATCCTATAATCATGTTACAGCACACGTGAAGACACAAGAACACCCTGGAAACAAGAACTGAGGCAAGTATTAAATTCAGAACATCACAGTTCACTAGACAACATGTCCTACTATAGACATGTTGGGACATGATGTTTACATCATTAATGAAACAAACATTTATGCATGTCCAGCAAGAATCTTTCTCAAAACTAATGTATAGCAGTAAGCCCTCCAGGCTGTTCTTACCAGGTTCTCATTGACAATTCCATCACTGGCAGCAAAGAAAGCTAAAATGTGGGAGATGAAGTGCTTTTCCTCTGGCTTCAGACTGTCCCAGTGAACCAGGTCTTTAGACAAATCAACCTGGAAAAGTCAACAGCAGGTTCCACACAGGACTGGTCCTATTAGTACCGTCAGAGCAGCTCAGGACCCACAGAGCAAGTAAGTCCTGCGTTTAACAGCTGTCCCCCTTCATCAGTGTAATGTGAAGTAAAATGTTTTGGCTTTCAGAATGTATGATGCATGGACAAAACCGAAGTGTATTGGATACTGTTAGAAACATAGCAAACCTCTTCGACAGTCCAGAAGGAGGCTTGGGCCTGTTTGTACATCTTCCACATGTCAGGATATTGGATGGGGAAGATCACAAACCGCCCTGGATTCTCCTTGAGAAGAGGCTCATCTTCTGTGTCCTTGTCGTCGCCACCTTCGTCTCGGCCGCCGTTCTACACCATCGTATGAACCAAAATTCTCTTGATAAATCATCCATACAATTAATTTGCATTTAAGCGTCATACTGGACTCATCGTTGAAGAACGTGATGATGAACGGCTCCCACGTAATTACACAACTACACGACTTACTGACCATTTAATAGTAGAGTATTATAAAGAATATTTACTGTATTAGCCGAACGCCAGGGGAGCTCCCACATGCTGAGAGGTTCAGGGGGACCAAGTCATGTTTACCGAGGCTTGTCTGTCGCTTTGCTGTAAAACCCTCCTTCTTCAAGGCAAATATATTCGGAGCTGAAGCCCAGAATTTTCGGACCTACGACGCCACTGACTAATGCTAAAGGGCTTACCTTCACTCTCTGTTACCTTCTGACAGGTGTGTGTGTGTGTCTGTCTGTCTGTCTCACGGGCGCAGGCGCTTAGTCCGCCAGAGTGAGGGGTCGGCTCGGGCTCAGCGGAACAATCCCCCAGCCTGGATTACACGGGATTGTCACCGCAGGTGCCTCGCAGCTGCTACATCACGTCCCAGCGCGATCATGTAAACACTGTTAGCTCAAAACGACGGTTTGTTCAATAGTAACAGTTTTATAAAGCCATGCGCCGTTCAAATGTCGCAATTCAAAGGTAAGGAGCTGCTAACCCTACAGTGAGTTGATGTGTCTTATTGAGCAGTCAGTACAAGTATAACATCCACCTGGGCACATTCGGGGATCACCCAACATTACGACACAGTGGCTCAGCGAAGTGCGACTGTGCCACACATCGCATCTTTGTTATATCGGACCGTGTAACACCAGCCGCCAGCCTCCCGCCTCCCTAATGATCATCACGCCCCCACTGGGGCTCGGAGCGACTCAGTACTTTTACCTGGATTCGCAGTGAGTCCGGTTTTCTTGCGATCACTGGGTTATCATCCATGCTGCGCTCCGAGCCGTGCGCGAAGCCTGCGCGTCACCAGACGGAAGAACGGGATACAATGTAGCGCCTCCAGTGGACCGGTGGCGATCACGTGTCACACGCGTGTGCCATGCGCAACCGCAGCCGCTTTTACATGTTGCGATTTAAAATGCGTGTAAACTTCACATGTACAGCCTTACATCATTCGTGTTGTATCGAAACGATGTGGCGTTGAAAACACAAGAGGACAGAGTGTAGCCACTCATTCACATCATTCCATTTAGTCTTAGATTAATTTATGTCCATAATAATTAACAGCACAGATTCCACCAGCACTCCCAAATGATAAGTTCATCCATCTATCACACAATTATTCTTAAACGGGGGTACCTGTAAAAGCACTGGGTCCACGGACACGCAGTGGGTTAGCGGTAGTACGTCGTGATGAATAATCTCATATTATTTATAAATAAACAAACATACAGACGCAACCCGTTGCTTAACAACAAGCAACACTCGTGTGTTCTTGCGCTTTTACAATGGAATTGCTGTTTCTGTTTAACGACTGTAATACAGCAGACAGACCGTGGACAGCTATGCGTTCCCTAAAGATCTGAACACGTATTTAATGGTGCCGTGTCCTAAAACACGTTATCACCAGCACCAAACAACCTAACAGCACACACTGCACTTCAGGCGATAAGAAACCAACTGCTTCGTGTATTTGAGCAATCAAATGCCATGTAAATGAAACATGATTTTAACAAAAATATGTCCCCCTACTTCTTTAACGTTTCCCCGGTATTCAGACACACATTTCAATGTTTTGCATTGTCAAGTTTATTTAAATTCCCTACTCCCCCTATACAAGAAAAAAAAACACTTTTCACAAAGGCAGCAGTGAACTTTCTGTGAGATTAAGTATTTTTAGGGTGGGAAAAAATAAACCATAATCACAGTGAAATGTTTTTAAAGATGCAGACTGTCATCTTTGGCTGGGTTCACCCTACAAGTTTCTCCTGTTAGGCAAAATGAACGGGAGGAGTGTAAGCTCGCTGATACTGACTTCACACACTCAATGGAGGAATGTACATTTCAAAATAAAACTAAACCAGGTTTACTGCCAGGAACATGACAGCATTTCAAATTCCATAAAATAGTATAGACAAATTAAAAAAAAAAATTCTACAAAAATGGAACTAGTAATATTACACAAGGGTGAAAATGCTGCTGGGTGATGTTTAGACAAAGCCAAAGTTCTTGGTCTTGATGGCTAACAGAAGTTTCTGTTTGAGGATCTGCTTTGAGGAATAGAGTGGCACGTAGAGGCGAGAGATGCAGGTGTTGGCCGTGGGCAGGTGCTGGTCGTCTGGGGGTCGGATGGTTATGGATGGCATTGGCTGAAAGCCCTCTTCACTGGCTGGGAGCGACGGGCTGGATGTCCAGAAGTACACCTACAGCATGCACAAATGTATAAGAGAGCACCTTTGTAACTTTTACCCAGTACAGAACATTCTCTCCACTGTGGCACAACTGAAACTTTTTGCTATTGGATAAATTAACCGAACCAACTCAGATTAAGTACAGCTGTACCCTACTGTAATGGCTATTACATTCCAAGCTGTACCGTACTTGGCTGGAACCATGGATAAGAACAGACACCTTATATAAACCTTTATTATGTCCCTGGTCGCAATTGTTTTATGTTTTGGTGTCTGTGAATTTCTTTCAACTCTCACAGGACTGACTGAGCTGGAGAACATCCATGGGTCTTCAGAAACAGGCTGAAGAACCAAAGAATCCACAGGAAGTCTTTGGTGTGGGAATTAAAAACGTGTGTTATTGGGCTACTCACTTGTAAAAATAACTAACTTTTTCACTACCAAAATTCATCCTCATTGTCTACTACAAGCTACAGTTTACCACAAGCACACTGTGGGGTCCCCATCGGGCTTCTGCCGTTACCAAAATGAAGGAGATGAATCAGTGCAGGTGTTGCTCAGCGCACTCTCTTCGTCATGTTTATACTTGCCTGTACAGTACACACTTGACTGGCGCACTGTTTAAAAGTTGTGAACTGCCTAGTTTTTATATAATTTTTCCCCCTGCTGCTGACCACCATTAAGTGAATCAGCAAATACAGGGGTCTCACTGTACATCTGAAGGACATCACAGCAGCATTAAAACCAGAAACTCAAGTTATCACGTCCATATCCTTCATTAATTAAAATCCAAAAAAGTGGTCAGTGTGGCACTCTAAACTGGTTTCAGATTTGGCAAGTATATGTTATAGCAATGCTTTGAAGGACAGATATAGGAGAAATATGAGGTGGTCCTGCATCAGCATGTAGAAACGTTGTACCAGATCTTGTCTTTCAGTCATGCTCATCTTCTCGACGATGGACCAGAACCAGCGCTTGAACTGCAGCAGTTTCTCAGCATTTTCTCCTGTTAGAAAGTACATGAACATGTGAGCAGGCACCAGTACCTAAGCACAGTGTATGTACAATGGGGCCAGCTCCATTACAAAGACAGGCTGCAACTCAGCATCATACCCGATTCATCGTTGAAGGAGGTGAAGCTGATGAGCATCTGGACGTTGACCTCTCCGCATCCGTTCACCAGGAGCCTGAAGTCCTCAGCTGTCAGGTCCTCCAGAGAGTTCTTTGGCAGGACATCAAGTAGACCTTTCCTCATAGCCTGAGAGAAATGGAAGTCACTTCATTGAGTATGGACCCAGAAAACAAAAAAACAACAAACATCTAGCCACAGAGCTGCAGCCTATGTCACATGGGACTCAATGCCATCGTCGTCATCATGGCTGCGTTCTGCTATGAGATTTAGCTGATGGACACAAATGGACAGCATCACATCGCTCTGGTTTACGTACATGCAGAGGTTGTTCAGCCACCACCAGCATCCGGTGCTCAGCGTATTTTCTCACGTATTCATATACATTCTGCGGGGTGACAGGTGTGTTCACGCCTCCTGACAGGAGCTCCACCTGAAACAAACCCACAGTCAGCAGGAACTGAACACTGAACACAAAAACAAAACTCCTCACCAAGGAGGCTCTTTATTCTCACACTGCTACAGGCGGAGAATGGGCCAAGTCTGTTAGCACAGTGCTGTGCACAGGGTGCAGAGAAACACCCTTTAGAGAAAGGTACCACGGCGGCCCTCGTTACCTGACCAGAGCCCTCCTCTTTGCACAGGTCGATGGCAAAGGCCAAGTCCATAGCTGTAAACACAGCCTGCGCCTCTTCGGTCTGCGAGTGACGGATCAGCTGTCGCAGGCTCTCGTACATAACCGGGTCGAAGAAAGCAAAGTCGTGCCAGTTCACCTGCACAAAGGGGGCACGTGAGAGAGATGAACCTGAAAAGGGGTGGTGGGGCCCACCCAGTGACGGGGGGGGTCCTCACTTTTCGGCCCAGCAGCACTTTGATGACGTGTCTGTTCAGCGTAATGGGACAAAGCTCGTTCTGCAGGAGACACAGCCCCAAAATCCTACAAGAAGAGGAAATCACAGTCGTTTTATATAGAAGCTCAGACTGCCCCGTCCCCCAGAAGGTCCAAATCCACCCGGCACACGCACCTGCCGATGTTGCGGAAGCAGTTGAGCCGGGCTTCCGTGTTCTTGCCTGGGCGAGGGGAGTAGAAGCCCCTTTTGCCCGGTTGGTAGAACAGCGGGGCGTTGTCGTCACTGTCGTCAGTGTCGTCCAGCTCCATGTCCACCACGCTGCGGCTCGACCCGTGTCGCTTCCGGTTGTCCTGCGGCTGGAGGACAGGACGAGGAGTGACCGGAGGCCCTGGGCGAGGGCTGCTGTGACGTCGTGGACACTTCTCCCTGGAACGCGGACCTACCTGAGCCTTGTCGGCTGTGTCCAGCAGCCCAAGGTCCAGTATGCTGTCAGCCCCGTTCTCCCTGCTCCAGAAGAGAAAGCGAGTCAGTGGGGGTCAGTGTGGCCGGACAGGACGAAGGGAAGGGGGCGTGCCGTACCGTCCGTGAGCGATGATCAGCTCCATGGCTTCCTCCACGCGGGCTCTCAGCGAGTCCTCGCTGGCCAGGAGGAGCAGCAGCTGAGCAGGAGACAGCTCCAGGAGCATCCCTGTGATCTTACTAGCAAAGGCCTGCAGAAGACAAGTTCTGGTCAGGAACACCAATCACAGCAGCAATCCGGTCCGGGAGAGCTCCCGTGGACTCGGAGAGCACCTACTTCCAGTGAAACACTGTTACAGCCAGACCCGAGTTGTGCACCATATTCCCACACACAGTGACTGTTTTGACTGAGATGCTCAGTACCGGCTGCATGGCATGGACCCGAGGGTACAGCCTCTCCCCCAGTGCCTGTCTGTGGGCCGGAAGCGGATCCGGCTCGTCGCTCGAGTTCCCCTCGGACGCTGGCCTGAACGGTCGGGTGTCGATGGACAGCTGTCTGCGCGAGTCCCTGAAGAGGGAGTCCAGAGCAGATTAGACAGTGTGGAGTACCAGTTCTGCACAGCCCAGACTGGAGTCCCACGGTCACCTGTCTCGGTCTCTACGGGAACCAGCACGCAGTCCACCACTCCGGCGCTCTCTCTCGCGGTCTCGGTTCCGGAGCCGCTGCATCAGATCTGTGCAGAGTTGATTCGGTTTTACACAAATGGGTGGATGCACACAAACACGCACACACAAACACGCACAAACACAAGGAGCACTCACTGCTGGCCTGCATGCCCTTGGCTGCGTTCTGAACACACTCCAGGTTGGGGAGCTTGTCGTTGGACAGGAAGGCCTGAGCTACGGCAGTGTAGAAGCTGCGTGCCACACCACTTCCCTCCCCAGGTTCGTCCTTGAAGGTAACCTTGACACGGTGTACAGCCATGGGTGTGGCAGTGCAGCGCCGGCCAAAGTGCGCGTTCAGCTGCCGCATTGTCTGCTGGATCAGTTGGTCACGATCGCGGTCCACTTCCAGCGCGAGGTCACGGGATTGCTGGTTCCGCAGCTTCTCCATCTCCCTTCGGAATTTGGACTCCTTCACCTCGAAGCCCCCAAGCTCCGTCAGGATCTACAGGACAACATACAACTTTATCCAGAACATACACGTTACCTCATCTATGGGAACATTAACCCATCTTCACAAGAAGGTGGAGAGGTCACAGGCCATGAACACCACTCACAGATCCAGGCTCCGCCCCCACATCCTCCATGAACACCCGACCAAAGAGCTCCAGTGACAGACGCCAGCGGCCAAGTAGCATGTCATGAGAGATCACCATCCCCATGAAACTGCAGTGAGGCCTACAGGTCCGGAAAACACATACGATCCATGTACGCTCTTCAAAAACACATTATACACACAGAATGCACACGGGCCCTCGCTCTCTGTCAGCCCTTCTTTGGCAACCAGGCCGGGGCTCACCTAAATGAGGTGAGGGGTGGGCCCTCGCTCTCTGTCAGCCCTATTTCGGCAAACAGGCTGCTCTTGAGCTGGGCTGCCAGATCATGGGCAGATGGGCCGGGCTTGGGTGTCAGGTGGTCTTCGGGCAGGTTCTGCCGCTCTGCACCTTTCTGCCTGGCCTGCACGCTCATCACGTTCCTCATGTTGGCAGAGTACGACATCTTAGTGGGCAAAACCTAAGGAGAGCGGCAGGAATTAAAAGCATGCAACACAGCCAAGAGCATCAGAGCCCAGAAACATGTCTCTCTACAGGACAGAACAGTTTACTGTATCACAAAACAATGGCAGCAGCATCAGGTGTCTGTGTTTACCTCAAGGCAGTTCCTGTCCAGGCTGACCTCCCCCAGACCTTTACCACTGCTGTATGCAGATGAGTACACCTGACTCGGTCTCCCAAACAGATCCTCCTTTCTTGCATTTGGCTGCATTCAACAGAAAGCATTGTTACAAGCTGAAACCATGATAAACCTGTGATAAAAGCAAGATACCTGTCAGGTGATCGACTGTTCATGGTTTAAGCAGAATCCAAAATACTAAACGCTACTTAATTACACCACATTAGACAAAAGTGTACAGGTACAGCAGGAAGAGAAGGCCAGTGCTGAGCAGGTGGTGGCTCTCACCTGTAACAGGTGAGGCTGGTCTGCCAGGGGAATAGCCTCGGCCAGCGGCACCTCGAACGGGTTTGGGGGGATGCAGCCCAGGAAGGTCATGGAGTCCGAGCGCCGGAAGAAAGGATGGTTCTGACCCGTTTCTGCAGGGACTGCATCCTCATCCTTGTCATGGATGATGGTGGAGCCTAACGAGATGGACACAACACTAGTCACACAAAGGACCCAGTCTGACAAACAAACTGAGCTTAGTGGAGAGGGAATTCAACTAAATTCAACTATTACTAAAGGGGAAAAACTGTCTGTTTGAACCAGGTAATCATGAGAAAAGAAATGTCCTACTGTGGCATTAATGATCCTGAAGTGTAAAACACAGCAAAACCCTACTAAAAAACTGACCATATCCTTTAAATGTGCAGGGGGTTGGACTTATGTAGCATGACTCACTTTGATTGGTGTCCTCATCATTTTCGTGCTCAGAATCCTCGTTGTCTAAGCCTAATTCCAAGATCTCTCGAGTCCTACAAGAACAGAACAGCAGAAGGTGCACTAGACCCAAAGCTCTACACATTTAGCCTGACATCTGTATGTTATCTAGTCTGTACTGAACACAACATGCAGTGTGTTTATCCTGGTAAGAACCAGCGAATTAAGGAGAGGTGATACGAACACAATACTGACAACACAGCGCTTCAGCTGTTCTAACACACATCAACATATTTGTGCATGCAGAGGGAATGTCTGCCCCCCCTCCCCCCGGTGGCAGAGCAGGGTACTGTACCTCTTCCTGTCCAGCTGTGTGGTGTCCAGCGTCGTCTGCTGGTTCATGGCCTTGATCCAGTAGATGAGGGCCTGGAAGACGTAGGCCACATGCTTCAGCGAGCAGACGTCCAGCACCGGAAGCACATCAGAATGCTCATCTCCGTGAGCTCGCATCAAGGAGAGGGCGTAGTTCAGGAAGTCGCCCCGCGCGGACATCATGCCCTGCCGAGCACTGAGCAGGGTCGCGGCTCGCCTGAAACACACGTACACACATTTGCAAAACAGAGATCTGACACTGACAGCAGCAATGCTGAGATACCATCAGTTCTGCTTGCAGTAATTCTGAAATGACTGAAATTCCATTCCTCAAATAAACAGGGTGAGCAGCACAGGTGTTAGACAAGTGCTCAGGTGTCCCACAGCGGACCCACCTGCGACCTTCGAGTGTGCGCAGGCTGGCCTCCTCGCGGGCGGTCACCCTCTCCCGGCGGCCCGCGTGCTGAGACGCGTGCAGCGGGTGGCTGGGGTGCCCCGGGTCTCCGGCGGACGCCAAGGCGGAGCCGTAACGTAACTGGGCTTCGGTGGAGTCCATGATGGACACCATCCAGTTCCAGGTGGGCAGAAGTTTGTCCTCCACGTAGTTCTGCAAGGTGACGTGTACACAAAACCCAGAAGAGACCCAATCAGACCCCTCCAGCTAGGAGGTGGATCCGCAGCAGGAACACGGCGAGCAGCTCACCTGCAGGTTCACGGCGTCCTGGAAGCTGAGCTTCACGGCGGCCGGGTACTGCGAGTACACCAAGTGGTTGTACTTGGGAATGAGGCCCATGAGGTCGGAGATCTGGCGAATGACAATGCTGTAGGCCCTGGCCAGGCTGCTGGCTGATGTCAGGTAACTGCTGGAGCTGCTGGCCTCCAACGCCGCGGCCGCCGCAGCTGCGCTGCTGCTGATGGCCCCGCTGCGTCGCAGGTTGGATGGGTCGATGTAGATGAGGCCCGTGGAGCTCGCTGCGGCGGCAGCAAACGGGGCGATGAGAGACAGGCGAGGCAGGGGGAGCGTACGGAGCGGACGGGAGGGGCTCTCACCGGTCGGCGTGGACGAGCTGGGGGGGGCGCTGGCCGTGGCGCGCTGGCTCGGAGCGTTGCGCACAGCCCACTGCATGGAGCGGGGCGCCTGGGCGGCACTGTTGGCATGTGCGGAGCCCGTGGTCCTCTCCAGCGGCTCGTCCACAAGAAAGGTCTCCTGGTCAACGTCATCACTCTGGCTGCTGCTGCTGTCCGAGTCGCTCGAGTCGTTGGACTGCGAGTCATCCTCTGAAAAGAAGGCAGGGACACTGCTCGCACCTTTGGGAGGG
>JABJVR010000039.1:1908419-1920834 GCA_025773905.1 Chitala chitala | reverse complement strand
CAGTGTGCCAAGGCCTGGCTCCCTCCCTGCAGTGTGCCAAGGCCTGGCTCCCTCCCTGCAGTGTGCCAAGGCCTGGCTCCCTCCCTGCAGTGTGCCAAGGCCTGGCGCACAAGTCTCCTAATTTTCTAAGCAACCATGTGTTCAGGCATGGCAGTGTACATAGTATGTATGCATGATCTGATGAGTCCTGTGTTCAGCTTCTTGTGCAGTGAAATTTTAATAGACCAAAAATCTAATCTCCTGTGCTTCAGTTATACTTTTTTTCTTTTTATACTAAAGAACCATTAATACTGTTATGAAGGGTGAAAATGAAGTGATGTTTTAAAATCTGGTTTAAATTGTTTTGGAGCAATCGTGTGTCGATGTTTAGCCCTAGGAAATTAGCCCAGATTGTAGGTTTTTTGACCTACATAGTAGTATTTATGATTGGAAATCATTTGGACTTTTCCTGGTTTGTAGAGGAATGCTATTTAAATGTAGTATAAATTATGAGCAGAGTTGTCAGTGTGGACTTCCTGTGCTTTCCAATGTGCTCTTACCTGTTCTCAGAGTGTAGGTGAGTGAGTGCGTGTGTGTGTGTGTGTGTTTCTCTCCTGCACTCATACCTGTTCTCAGACTGTAGGTCATTGTGTTTCTTTTCTTTCCTGCAGTGAATACAGCTATGGGGAAGAAGGATGCATCTGGTTCCATGTTACCTGTCGATCAGTACCGGAAGCAGATCGGTGAGTTTTTTCCTCTCCTCCGCACCTTTCCTCAGCTGAACTTTATCGTCTGAACATGGCTTTCCAGAAACGGACACCATCCACAAACCTGTAACAAACAAACTTGTGTTTGTCATACCTCATGTCACTCTGACCCAAAAGAGCTGGGAACATGAGCTAAAGTGTGTACTGGGTACAAAGTGAATGCAGTAGGTGATCATGGGGTTGCACTTGTACCAGAATGGTTCATTTACTTCAGTGTGAATGTATAGTGTAAAGTAAGTTTATTTCCACAGTAGGATGTAAACTTGCTCATTTCCTAATGCACAACCAGCAGATCACTGTTCATGAGGTAGAAATGAAAAGTGGTGAATTCCTAAAGATGGCACCGTGCAGAACCTTTACGGGATGTCTGCTGTTTTGGGATATTGCTGCTTCGGCCTGTGTTGCATTCTCTCCATGCCCTTAGTAAACTTTAGTTTATAGCAGTTCACCAATTAAAAAATGTGTTTGGTTAACTTCTGTTTAACAACCAAACACAAACCAAACCAAAAACTAGTGCTGCTTTTCCAGGCTGCTAACAGGGGGCTGGTGTGAGAAATTAAAGGCAGTTAATGTGATAAGGCTGCAGTGTGCCCTGGGACCTCTCTGGCTCTCAGGAACAGGAGTGTGTCAGGAGCAAGAGTGGGCGACTGACCGCTCGGCCCTGCGTGTCAGGAGTGGGACGGAATGAATGGTTACAGTACTTTGTTGTTTTTTTCCCCCCACAAGAGTAACTTTTGTAATTAATAGGTTTTATTGCAGGTGAGAATGTTGGTTTCCTTTGGCAAATATGCTAAAACAATAACTGCTATAGTAAATGGATGCTTTAGGCTCACCACAGAAATAACAGAAACAGGGGTTTGAACATTAAATATGAAAATGCAAACCTACCTGCATATACATGATGCATTAAACTGCAAAAGCAGAAAACCTCTTTATTAACAATTTATTCATATATGTTGATTAATGGGTTTGTTTTGGTAACAATTAAGAATTAATCCAGAACAGATGGTTGGGTTCTGTATTTGTTTGCATTTATACCTCAGCTGAAAAGTGAGACACACATAAAGTTTCCCTGATGACTCATTTGCTTTTGCTGCAAGGTACTGTTGCAGGTGTTTGCTGTGGTAAACTACACATCATGTGAGGAATTGGGTGTCCTGAATTATCTATAGTTCCATATGTGAGAAATTCTGTCTTTTGATACTGGTGAGGATGTGAATTTTTCTGCATCTGTTCTGTAAGAACATGTATAAAATTCAGCTCTCCTACATGCAGCCCTACCTGTGGACCGGGGTCCCAGGAAAGCTTCAGGACTCGACTGTAACTGTGTCAGAGGTGCTGAGAACAATAGTGAAATGTTGGTGCTACAGCATGTTCAGAAGAGGTCTGTAACCCTGTCATAGGTGGTTAATACAGTGCTGATAGCTGCTGTTGTCAGTTTTAAAAAGCTGTCTTCAGGCTCAGATGATGAGTAGATGATGAGTAGGCATCTCCCATTCAGGTGAGGCTCTTCTCTTCCAGTCTAAAGTGTTTCTGTTTTAACGCATCACACAGCGACACAATAACGTACAGGCTGCTGTCATGTTACCGTAACCCTTTGAATTTGGTTGTGCTTAATTGTAACTAGTATGCTTGAAACAGGTGCTCTAACTTTCAGTGTTAAAGTGTGAGAAAATAGCGGTTTGAATAACATCACAGAACAGGTTTTTTTTCCCTTTTTACTGTTGTCTTACCACTAAACTCAAAGTTGGTTTTTTGTAGTGACACAAACCCCCAATGGTTGCAGGAAATGGACTGATTATTTTTAACTTGGATCTGACTAACAGGGTGGCCTGTTGGTTGTTTTTCTTTTCATTTGGTTTTTCAGGAAAACAAGATTACAAGAAGACTAAATCAGCCCTGCGGGCAGCAAGGCTGAGAGCTGAAGCGAAGAGAACTGCTCCAGGAGTCCGGGTAGGTCTCTCCTGTCTGGGCCAAAAGGGTGCTGTTTGGTGATGAGGGGCACTTCGGCACTGTGTAGTCTCTGTCTTGACATGTTGGATGTTCTGCCCCTGTTTTAACCCCCTGACTGCCATGAACGCCCTGGTGAAGAGCATGCTTTACCTCATATCGCCTTGCATCCGCATCACCTGGTTTTATCAAGAGGTGTATGAACAACTGATGTGAATCAACAGAAAGTCACCCTGTTGTTGCTTTTTTTTTTTGTAATTTTACAGTAGTTTTTCATGTAAAGTAACATTGTTAAATTATTTTTAGCTTCCGGTAACAAATAAAACTGAAGTGCATGAAATGTGAAGGTTTTTCAGTTAAGTACATCTTCAAATGGTATGCAGCCATCCCAAAACGAGGCGAGATAAACGCTATAAAAAGGGACAGCCACGTCGACAAGCCCTTCTGTGGCTCTGCTTTGAACACAGACAGTCACGGCCGTCACGCTGCTGATCTGCTGTGTTTGTTGTCAGGCATGTCGTTCTGCTCGAGACTTGGGGGGAGGGGGGGTCTGATCTTACCAATAGGGTTCTGCCCCCCTCCACTTTCATCCTCCTTGCCCCTGGATTTGTGGCTGTTTCTTTCAACAGGAAAACATGGAAGAGTAAAGAGAACATGCAATATGGTCTACTTTTATATTATTACTGGTGTGTCACACTTTGCTGTGGCAGTCACACACCAGTGCAATGAGAAATTTGACAGTAAATCACACACTTTTAGTGATATTTGCTGCGTAGATGTAGTGTCATGGACTGAGATTGTAAGGTTTCTGTGTAACCCATAAATTTCCTGTTGTTGCTTGCCTATGTTCCAGGACACCATCTTGGTCACTGTTGCTGTTCTTCTCTTCCTCCTGAGTGTATATGCCTTCTTCTACCTCAACCTTACCACTGAGGTTGACCTGGACTTGGATGTGGACTAGTGGAACTGTTCCAGAGCATTTGCCTGTGTGAACTGAGCCAGGTGCAGAAGCGGTCCTGCCTGTTGTTGCTATACATATTTTATTGTATATGCACAAGCCCCATTACACAGGCTCCGCCCACTCTTATATTCTACCACATTAGATCCCTCCCAGGCACAGGCTCTGCCCACTTATATTCCACCACATTAGACCCTCCCAGGCACAGGCTCCGCCCACTGTTATATTCCACCTCATTAGATCCTCCCAGGCACAGGCTCCGCCCACTGTTATATTCCACCACATTAGACCCTCCCAGGCACAGGCTCCGCCCACTGTTATATTCCACCACATTAGACCCTCCCAGGCACAGGCTGCGCCCACTGTTGTTGTATTTCACCTCCCTGCCTCTGAAGACTACCTTTGACACTGATAATCAAGTTTGCCATTTGGTGGTGTTTTGAAATTGAACTGGAAAGAGTCAAACAAGCTCCGTCCGTCTGTTTATTTATGCTTCATTTCAGATTTTCTTTTCTGAGTTGTTTAGTCTTGTTTTGCCCCAGAAACAGGGTCAGGCTACGTGTATTTTTAGACATGATGATCAGAGTGCAATCCCCCCTCACGGTTACGCAGACATTTTGACAATACGTAATTTCTTGCAAGTGAAAACATGTATATGGTTATATAGAGCCCTGCAGTGAAGCAGGTCAGACATAGTGGGCCCTCACTAGTACTGAGGGTAAGAGCGCGACCAGGGTACGCTCAAACCCCCCTGATCCTTGACTGGAACTTATCAGTCTTCCTTTGTGCAAAAATGGTAAGAGCATATGAACAGTGCTGATTTGTGGATGAAGACAAAGGTCAGTGTGCAAAGCGGATGTACTCAGTCCCTCACTCTACATTGCGCTTTGTGTCTTCTGATTTGTAAGAATGACGTAAATAATTAAACATTATGGCTTTTGTACATGTCTGATCTCCTTTGTGCTAGTTACTAAAAAGAGCAAGTTTAGTTTGTTGACAGGTCTTCTACAGATCTCTGGCCTTCTGATGACACACATCAGTGGATAACGATGACCTGCAATATTCAGGATTGTCTTTGAACTTCAGATTACTGTCTTCAAAGGTGACCGGTCCTCATGCTGTGCTGTGGTGTGGACTATTTCATCCATGTGGTGTATGTTCCTGAATGCAACCTGTGTTTAAACAGAACTTTCACCATTTTTCCCATTCTGACCCATGTCCATCCCCAAAAGTACCTCTACAATGAGCATCAGAACTGGACCACAGAGCAACGGAAGAAGGTGTCCTGCTCTGATGAATCACGTTTTCTTTTACTTCACGTGGCGGGGTGGTTAGCACTGTTCCCTTTTACCTCCGGGCCTGGGGCTCGATTGCCACCTGTCTGTGTGCATGGAGGTTGCGTGTTCTCCCCGTACTTGGTGGGTTTTCTCTGGGTTCTCCAGTTATATAGTTTTACCTCTCGGTGTTATGAGACGTGTTATGTCTTGAATGTTAAACCTCCTGCTTTGTGTATGGTATGAATATATTAGCAGGATTTGTGGATTGGGATCCTTCATGCTTTGTGAGGTGGATGGTAATTCTGTACTTATCAAGTTGTGTCAGAATCTAATTTTGAGATTCTCTGAATAATCCCTGGTGTTTTTTAATGCGTGAGTGTAACTGAACATTTGGGAAGAATTCAAATGAGAAAGTACTGTAATATACACAGTTTAAACGAAATAATTAAATTTTTTCTGCTCTTTAAAGATGATCATATTTTAAGCTTTGTCAGGTGTCAACGCCTGTGTTTATATACCAAACAGGTGTAGCGAGAGAGACGGAGAGGTGGAGTGAGAAGGTGTAGGTGCCCAGCAGGTACCCTGATACACTCCTCCACCTGCCTCCAAGGTAGAGACAGAGAGGTGGAGTGAGAAGGTGTAGGTGCCCAGCAGGTACCCTGATACACTCCTCCACCTGCCTCCAAGGTAGAGACGGAGAGGTGGAGTGAGAAGGTGTAGGTGCCCAGCAGGTACCCTGATACACTCTTCCACCTGCCTCCAAGGTAGAGACGGAAAGGTGGAGTGAGAAGGTGTAGGTGCCCAGCAGGTACCTTGATACACTCCTCCACCTGCCTCCAAGGTACAGACGGAGAGGTGGAGTGAGAAGGTGTAGGTGCCCAGCAGGTACCCTGATACACTCCTCCACCTGCCTCCCAGGCTTCCTCTGTTTGCTGCTAGTTAACAGCACCCCTGTGCCAGGAACTCCTGGGCAGGTCAGCAGACAATAAACCACATTGTAGAGTTGGACGTCAACCGAAGGACAGCTAGTATACATGATTTCACGTAGGTAGCAACAGTGAGAGAACAGGACTGGCTCACGGAGATGAGTTTGCTCTGCGGGGAGCAGGTGCAGAATGCTGCTTTGTATTTTGAGAGGCCTTTTAGTACTCTCTCTGCTCCCCTCCCATGGCACTAACAGGTCAGGTCCGAAGAGAAGGTTCCCCTACTCACTCACCCACCCACACAGAGGCCTTACTGACTCCAGACCACACTCATCCCACTGGCTTTTTTTTTTTTTTTAATCTTAAACCAGTTTTCTCCTGCTTTATAGTGTCAGTCTGCAGGTGTGGCTGTTCCTGAATTATGGAACACCTGATGTTGTCTCAGTAACTGTTATTCTTTTCAAAGTCAAACTGAAGACTTATTTACTAAGGCCTTTGGTACTAAGTAGTGTTCATTTTATTTTTCTTATGTTGTTTAGTTTTAGTTCTTTGTGGTATGTTATTTGTGGTGTGTGTGTGTGTGTCTGTGTGTGTGTGTGTGTGTGTTTGCTTGGTTCATGAAGCACCCAGGGCAGTTTTATGGTTGTTGTTGTTGGGTGCCATATAAATAAAGTCAAATCAAACCAACTTTTTTCATGTTCCTTTCCAAGTAGAGATGTGTCTCACTGACAGTAACAGACAAAAATTTATTTCTGACAGAAAGCAACTTTAGGCTTAATGTCAGTGATAAGGGAAACCATAGAGGGCTTTAAACAGATGCTTTGCAGCCTGTCTTGTACAAGGAAACTAGCAGAAGCAGGCACTGCTCCGCCAGCCCTCTGGCCTGTTTCTCAGCTTTGTTGGCGACAGGGCCCTTTTCAGTCTGGTTTCATCCTTCTGCGTTGACCTACATTTTGACTGTGCTTAGCTAATGGTGTTCTGTGATTCTCAGAAGCTGAAGAAGTGTGAGGGCTAATTTGTTCTGACACGTGTGAGGATATGCTGATTAGCTGGAGCATTTAATATGGCAGGCTTTGTGGCATTTCTTATTGGTCAAAAGACAGTATGGTGCGCTTCTCTGCAACAATAGGAGCAAACGTTGTGTACCTGTACCCTGTCTTATGCCTTAAGAAAAGACATAAAAACAAATTCAACCTTCATCAGACTTATCCAGCAAATATCTGATTAAGGACACAAAGGACAAAAGTGTTTGAATTTGTAAGAGAACATGAAACATATAAGCGTTTTATTAAGGAAAATGCACATGTGCTTGAAAATACAATTTTAAATGTTTGGTGTATGTAGAAATGCAGTGAAATAAGTGGGTAAAGACAAGAGCCATGCACTTAGACACCATCAACGGTGATTCATCACGCGTGTGACGTGTTACATTAGGAATGTAAAGCACACACGTTTCTGCTATAGAGCAATACTACAGTATGGTAGAGATAACATCAGCCCAGTACAGTGTCAAAATAGTGCCTTTAAATAAAGCTAATATATGATGGTTTTCTTTGAGCATAAAAGTTATGTTTTAACTAAAATACAGATTGTCATGCTTTGTCCTAACATAAACACAGCGGGTGATGTGATAATTAAAACAGTCCTCCTTTCTCTGTGCGCATGCAGGAGAGCTATTCAGGTAAGATCCTGCAGACTCAAAACAGAAGATCAGGAATGCAGTGTAAGTTTAGCACCTGTCGTGATTTCCCCACCAGAGGGGTAGCTGTGTTTTTCTGTGTTGCTGAGAGGCAGTCGAATCCATTTCATATGCAGACTTTATTTACAAAGCCGTGTAATGGAGCACTATCCAGAGACAGTTAGAAATGAAACATGTGATCACAAAACAGCCTCCCATGGCATGTAATGAAAGCCAACTCCGCACACTAGCCTAGTCTGTTGAATCTTCTCCTGTCCCTGCCTGGGAATCAGGACAATTTGAAATACTAGATTTGCTTTTATCACATTATTACTGCTTAATGTTAACAGAAGAGTTGTCTGACTAGAAGCAACAATGGAGATGAAGTGAATACATGTTTACCCATCTGATGTTACTAGGAGGTCTTTTTTTTGAGTATGCAGCCTGAATTTGTGTGTGAAATTTCTTTTTCATCCCTGTTAATGGTGTTCTAAAGAAACCTTTCATCGAGATTGCAAAATATTCATACAAAACGCTCCATCCTGGCTGACAAATAAAACATCAGTGTGCTTTCAAAATGTTTTACTCATGCCTTAAACCTTCAGGACTGACCTTTCAAATTTTTTCATTAATTTTCGCATACTAAATGTGTGTTTCTGATTTTTAAAAGTTTAAATGCAAACTCTTCTGAAGTGTAAATCTGTAGAGATAAATATATTGCAAGTACATGCAGTCCTATAGTATTAATACGCACTACTGCAATGCATGAATGCACTGTGGTGTCAATGTGCACTATTGTGTTGTGCACTGTGGTGTCAATGTGCACTATTGTGTTGTGCACTGTGGTGTCAATGTGCACTATTCTGTTATGTAAACACAGTTCCAGTGCATATGCAGGTTCTGTTTCACTTCCACAGCTCAGCAGACATCTGACACATTTAAAAGATAACAATGTAACAGTCCTTACTGGAAATATTTTAAAACAAGCACACAGTCCAGTTTGGATCTTGCTAGTGGTGAGCTTAGAATAAACTGTAATTCAGACCCACATGATTTGAAAATAATTTAGCTCAATATAACGTTGTACAATTTTTCGTTTCTTCTTGATCAGTTTTCTCCAATTACAAATTTTTTTTGTGTTTGTTTTGTTCATACATAATTTACGTTATTTGCTGGGAAGTTCCAAACTATTATGTTTGAATTTGTAACTTCACATAAAGCAAGATTTCATCACATATGGGAATGATGCTTTCATTTGACCAGAGTGTATAGGATACCTACCGAGGAAATTAAATTACTGTAGAATGAACTATTAAGTAGACAAATTTAGAATTCAGTGTATTGGACGTGTGAAGACGCATGGGTCTTCACCCACCATCAGCCATTTTCTTACAGAACTGGCCTCATTGGCAGTAAAGTTAGTTAGTTTGATTCTGAACACAGAATTACCGTGTTAACTCGAGAGACCCTCAGACATTAGCTGTTTGTGCTGACACTGTTCTTTATAGGTCCCTGTGTTGGGATGTACTGACACTGTTCTTTAGCTGTTCCTGTGTTGGTCTGTACTGACACTGTTCTTTAGCTGTTCCTGTGTTGGTCTGTACTGACACTGTCCTTTAGCTGTTCCTGTGTTGGTCTGTACTGACACTGTCCTTTAGCTGTTCCTGTGTTGGTCTGTACTGACACTGTTCTTTAGCTGTTCCTGTGTTGGTCTGTACTGACGCTGTCCTTTAGCTGTTCCTGTGTAGGTCTGTACTGATGCTGTCCTTTAGCTGTTCCTGTGTTGGTCTGTACTGACGCTGTTCTTTATAGGTCCCTGTGTTGGTCTGTACTGACACTGTTCTTTAGCTGTCCCTGCGTTTGTCTGTGCTAAAACTGTTCTTTAGCTGTTTCTGTGTTGGGATGTACTGACACTGTCCTTTAGCTGTTCTTGTGTTGGTCTGTACTGACACTGTCCTTTAGCTGTTCCTGTGTTGGTCTGTACTGACACTGTTCTTTAGCTGTTCCTGTGTTGGTCTGTACTGACACTGTTCTTTAGCTGTCCCTGTGTTGGTCTGGGCTGGCATTGTTCTTTTATTGTTGGTCTGGACTGATGTGTCATTCAGTTCTCCAAGCCTGCTGGCCATCCTGGATAGGGAGAATAGCTCTTCTACAGCCAAGAGGTCCATCCGTCATTCCCTGTGGTTTCTGAGCCTGAGCGGCCTCATGCACACATGCCCCTGTGCTGCACCAGCCAGATGGTAGCCTAAGTTGGTGCCAAGGAAACAGCAAATTAAAGGTTATCCCCAGCAGGTTTGAAGCAGTGCCAGAGGCATGTGGTACAGAGCTTCTACCCACCTGCTTCTCAGCCTGGGGGACATCTGGATTCAGAGTGTGGAGTGAGCCCAGCACCAGCAGCGCTATCTCACATCTGTTTGCTCATTGCCATGAACTTCCTGCATGCTCCGCAGTCAAAAGGAAAATATTTTTAGGACCTGGAAAAAATTATTTCTCTGCAGAGTTTGTATAAAAATTAATGTGGGATAAAGGATCTACAAAACTGATCATATTTTTTTTTGTATGGTGGCAGTAATACGCCGCCGTAAGGATCTCAAAAAGTATGTATCACATTTAATGTGTGGAACAGTTTATGTGAGGCCAGGTCTTCCTGCCAACCCATGGTGTGGAGATGGTGTGGAGAGATGGACAGCTTTAGTCTACAGTGTGTCTGGTGTGCTCTTCATTCAGCTCTAATATGCTTACAATGTTTCCTTTATCTCCAAGGACTGAGACATTGTGCCTCAAAATATTTCACAGATGGTCAACCTTTTCTCAAATATGTTTTTCTCACCAGTTATGTCATGCAGTATGTTAATTACAACACATTAATCACCAGACACATAAAAGGAGAGACAGGATAATGCAACAGGAACTACACACAACCTGCGTCTTGTTTTAGGCGTAACAAACTACTGCACATAAAAGTTCAGTAAATCATAAGGGAAAACAAAGCAGCAATAAAAGTGATAAATGTAACAAATTAAATGCTGTGATGCATATAAATAACCTAATCATGATTAATATTATGAGCTTGGATACAAAAATAGTAACATTTCAGGTCCATGACGAAGGGAGGGAGACATCTGGGGTGTTGTGTGTTTCCTTGAACCAGACGGGATATTCAGGAAGACAAATGAATCTCGTTTTCAGTCATTCACGTGACCGTACACGCGGGTACTGGCTGAGTGAGCATGCCCTTGCTGATATGGAACATCTGCATGTGAGTAACATAAAATACAAAATACTGTTACAAGCACGATGTGTAAAAGCGCTACAACCATCCTGAGTACTATATGACACGTTTGAAATGCGAGGATGTCCTGGGTCTGTCGTGCCTCCATTGGGTGTTGGACTGTGGTTCTGTTACATTGAAATGTTCTGCTGGATCCCCCAGTCCAACTTCCAAACTGTTTGGTACACACAATGTCCTCGACATGACAAAGGTACCTAAGGACATTTCATTCATGGCAGGAGTTTGTGGGCATGTTTTAAACCCCTCGTTGGCATCCAGGTGCACATATTTGGCAGTGTGTGTGGCCATCAGATATTTATCGGCTTTTCTCCAGCACCTCTGAGGCAGCTGCTACCCTTTCATCCCAGAGCTGCTGTTACCATGACAGCAGTGGTACAGCCACGCTGGTTGTGTGTGTAACAGCTGACCACCTGTCAGAGGGTACCGACTAAGACAGGGCTCCCCTAAAAGCTTGCTCATTGAACACAAGACGCTGGTTATGTTTAGCAGAACACCTTAGGACATTAGCAAGCATACATTGGCTTTGTGCTACTGTTCGGGAGTATTAATACACTGCAGAATGACAGGCAAGCACAATATGGACACCATTGTGGGCAAAGTCTAATTGAGTTCATATGAAGACAGTCCAGTTAAAGCAGTGGGAGACGATGCTGAACCACAAAGGGGACCTGTATCAGTGTGACCAGGGGGATTTTGTTTTACACTACAGTCAAAAAGGGAATAGTTAATAAAATCTAGCATGTAGAAAATGTGACAGTGAAAAATTGATTACATATAGAAAGCACAAAATGCTTTTCTTATTAATTGATAGTGTGAGAGTAGTGGGAAATTAAATTACTTCCATAGCCTAGCAACCAGCACTTAACAACCAGTGGGTTGGAGCTCCATGCTGTGCAGAGCAGAACATGGTGTTTCTCTGTTACAGCCTTAATACACACAGGCTTTTACTTTGCTAAAGATATTAGCTGTTAATCCCATAAAGTCCTTAACACACATGGATATGGCAGTAACTGTGACCTTCATCTGGAGAAATAGGTGGAATCTGACCAACAGACTGACCTTGGTAATACTCAAGCATTGTGTGCAAAATGCATCCCCCGTGTGAGCAAAAACAACAGTTTCTAACAATGACACATTCAAAATATGACTGGAAACTGTTGTAGCCACATCACATGTGACAGGTTAGGCGAGGGTGTTGGTACTCCATGCCACAGGGGGGCGAGTCAACTTGTTAGACTCTTGAGATTTAGGAAGTTGTAAAAGGGAAACTCCAACATATAAAATGGTGGTGTACAGCTCTGAAATTACTCCGTGAGGCTCGTTTAGGTTTAGTGCAGAAGGGCTTGACTGTGAAGAGCACATAAACAATGCATGTTCATTTAAAGTATAAAACCAAATTAATAATGTTTAAGAGGAGCAGTTTGAAATGAAGTGACACTGCGGACAGGACTGGTGAGGCCTTTGGACACTGCGGACAGGACTGGTGAGGCCTTTGGACACTGCGGACAGGATTCGTGAGGCCTTTGGACACTGCGGACAGGACTGGTGAGGCCTTTGGACACTGCGGACAGGATTCGTGAGGCCTTTGGAC
>JABJVR010000039.1:1850148-1867916 GCA_025773905.1 Chitala chitala | reverse complement strand
GTGCGCGGGCCAACGTACGGAGCCTGAGAGAGGCGTGCGCGGGCCAACGTACGGAGCCTGAGAGAGGCGTGCGCGGGCCAACGTACGGAGCCTGAGAGAGGCGTGCGCGGGACAACGTACGGAGCCTGAGAGAGGCGTGCACGGGACAACGTACGGAGAATGAGAGAGGGGTGCGCGGGACAACGTACGGAGACTGAGAGAGGGGTGCGCGGGCCGTATACCAATCCACTCCCATCTCTCTATCTGTACTCTGACCTTAATTAGCCCTTCTGTCAGACAGGGGGGCCAAAGCCTCTCAAGTACTATCAGGAGAGCCACAGGGACGGAACAGGAAATTACCCACAATCCCAGAGGTGTGTCTGCGCTCACACATTTGACCCTGTGGAGCCGCTAATTAAGACACACCGCTACAGCGGACCCTGCTGTGCAGAACAGTACCCCAGGGAGGCAGCTCATTTAGCGTGGCTGCCTGTAACATGGCACATCCCAACTGGCCAGTCCAGCCCCTCTGAGTGGTGAAGACACACACAATCACTTCCACTCATACTAAACACTGAACTCTGTGTGCTACCATGCAAGTATTCAGCTTGCTGTTAATTTTAGAGTCAAAAACAGTTAAGACAATTTAAATAATAATAATAATAATAATGATAATAATAATCATCATCTTTTGAGCTATGCATTTCCAGTTCCCAGTCATAATGCAATAACTGGGAAAATATTCACATCGTTGGACAAGCTAAATGGCCACTTCACAGCGGATGAGCAGAATAACGTCACTAATGCGTTTCCTATTAACTGTATGAGTCAGCTGAGCATGTTTAACTCCTTATATCTGATGGACTGTTAACGGCACTAATAACTACTTTCAGAATGTTTGCCACCTGATTCCCAGAGAAAAACCAGCCTGGAGCAATTTTTTAAATAGTTTTTAAAACTTTAAATTTGGAAACATATTATTGAATTTGTCAAAAACATAATTAAACTTCTAGAAACTTTACTGCGTAATGAATCATTCTCTTATCAGCAGCATTATTAAATCAATAACTTCACTGCCTGAATAACTGTCCTCTCCCTGACTGGGTGGAGAGCTTTGAAAAGTCACTCCCCTCGACTGTAATTTCACACCAAAGTGGGCTTATCTGGTACATAAAGTATGGTTCTAACTGGGCTCCTCAAGTGCCCACTTCCTGTTTAGAATGTACCAAAAACAAGACAACGCAGCGTCTGAGCCGTGTGGCGGAGCGTGCACGCGGCACGCTTCCTCACCTACGTCAATGAGAAAACGCAGCAACAAAAGTACCGGAGGCGAACCTAAGATCTTTCCAAAAATAAGGCTATGAACTGTGGATGTTTTACGTGTTGTTAGCCCCTGACTGAAAAGCTCTTTTTCTCCCCCCCCACTAAAGATGACAATTTCACATCGGGTCAGGTTGAGGAAGTGAGCCTCGCGGTACAGTGGAGCAGGTAAAACCCGGAGTACACGAGGGACGCCGTACCGTACGAGAACCTCGGGTTTGCTCAGCTGATTGTTGGGTATGCAGTTCTCCGTGGGATCCTTGTGGGACATCGGCCCTTTCATCACTAACTTCTGCTTCTTCTCATTCTTATTAGAGGAGGATGAGGAGGAGGAAGAGGGTACGCTGCCGTTGGCAGCATTGTGGCCGCGCGGCGAGGAGGCGGGGCCTGCCGTCTCCTCCTTGAGCAGCAGGCTCTCTGTGCTGTCCCCCAGGTCATTGTTCAGTCTCTTTCCGTTGAGCTGATTCTCCACATACTCCATGTCCTGTAGCTTGGACTCCACCGTCTGTAAGATGTTGTTGTTGTTTATTGCCAGCGCGTGCTTCCGGCTCTCGCGGTCTTTGCCTTCCCGTCCCTTCTCTCTGTACTCCAGCTCTGGTAGGCAGGGCACCTTCTTGCTGGCGGGCATGCCGTTCTGCGTTACTGAAGATGAGTCCAAGTCTACAGCCCCTTTGGCAGCTGTTGCTGGAGAGAGTGGGGAGAGCAAGACATTAGATTTTAAGTACCACAGCAATCACATCATAGCAGTGACCCTGCACACCTGCTGAGGTGTGTCAACATTCAGCCAAAAAAGGAATCTTTGGGCTACGGGTAATCCTGACTGTTTATTATTTTTTTCAAACAAACCATGAGCTGCATGAGAGATTTTCAGGGTGTCAGACTGGCCAAGCCATCTTCAGGGTGGCAGAGAAGCGCAGCCATAACAAAGAAGCACCAAGAGGCTCTCAGAGCAGATGTCTGGCTGCCTCCAGAGACGCGATGACAGGTCTGGCCCCACCCACCTCATCCAGGCCCCACCCACCTCATCCAGGCCCCGCCCACCTTAACCACACCTCGCACACCCTGAAGACTCACCCTCCTCAGCCTCCCGCTCCTGCCTCTGTAGGAGCTGCTGCTCTGGTGGTAAGGCCTGCTGCAGAAGCTGCATGTAGAATTCGTTCTCTTTCTGCACCTCCTTCTGTTTACGCAGACGCATCTTGTAGCTGACGTAGCTCTTGAACCCGAAGCCCAAAGTGACCACGGGGTAACCGATGCTGGGTACGGGAGGGTGGAGACAGTTCATAAACAAGGGTGCGTATCATAGACTCTTCCACAAGCATTCATGAAAATTTTTACTTTACACCCCATGTGGTAATTCCAGCAAAACCTGTCAGGTGATGCATCTGTGACACTCATCCTTAGAGATGCCGCCTCCAGTGTGTTTTAATACACACCATTTATTTCAGCACAGTAAGTGAAGTCACTTTCTCACAGAAACAGCCTTCAGAAATGGACCGCGGATGTTTTTAACATTCACACCTAATTATAGCTGGCAGAATTTTTTTCCTCTATTTCAATGTTCCGTGTTTTATTCATATTTTATTGAGTGTAATTAAGAGAAAATGAATCCTTGCAAAGACTCCTGTCTTCAGTCAATTGCAACGTTACATTTCTCCAGTATAATGGAGAACAAGCAGGAGTCACCCAACCGTCCACACGAAATGTGCCTTTTCTTTTCACACCAGAGCAACAAAGCACCTCGTTACGCATCTCACCGTCAGCCTTTATGTTCCCCCCCCTCAGTTATACCCAAATGCACAACATCTGCCTTACTCTCCAAAACAGACGGGTGGGAAGCAGCTTCACAAAATACTGAAGTATGGAGTGGCAGATCCAAACTTGGTGTCTATATTTTCTTTTTTGAGTCCTGAATATACCACAGAACCAAAACGAACTCACCAGTGTGCGGCGAAAGGACGACACAAATCAACGTGGAAATTCTTGAGGTCTTTGAATCGAATCGCTGCTTCTATGTATACGAAGAGTATCCACAGTGATACTGTGGGCAGACACACTCCTCTCTCTGTGCACAACAAAGAAGAGGCACGGTGAGAGCGTACACCAGCACACCTCCCATCCTCAACACCTAACAACTGTCAAAGGAAACTAAACGGTCCTGTGTCATACTCTGTCACCAACAAGATGGTCAGAGAGACTGCTGCGTCCCGGCAGACACGAGGTGTGGTAACGCACCAAAGAGCAGGCCTCACCTGTGTGCCACACATACTGGACCCAAACGTACGTGCTGGCTGCAAAGAAGAGCCACTGGACGGGGATGAAGAGGAGGCAGATGATATCCGACGTAAACGCAACACATACAAAGAACACTGAAAATGCCTGCAAGGAGACAAAGAGTTACACTGATGGGCTCAAACTGCACCACCTGCAAATGCTAAAATACAAAACTTCATGTGATAAAATCACATGTATACGACACATTTTAGATGCATACAGATCTATAAAACAAGCGTGTTTTAATAGGTGCACGCGCTGTACTGTTACGTGTTTGTGTGTTTAAACATGTTCATGTCAAAGCTCTTTGCTCAAAGTGGCTACAAATCCATCCATATCCTCAGGACTGACTGACTGAGGGAAAGATCGCTATGCTAGCTCACATGTCAATGGTAAAAGAGCCAAATCCCATTGGGTTAAACCTGCCATTGACTGACAGCACACAGCAAGACTGCCCGCTGTGGGTGTCAAAGTCATTCTCCTCCAGTAACCAAAAGACAGTGCACACGGTGAACTGGGCTCACGTATGCTGACCCTATACATGTGACCTAAAACACCGCCCTCCTGGGACGAGCGCTGCTTGGCGGCCGCCTGCTTCCTGGAGCCGCACACTCACCAGCCCCTGGTACCGGAATGAGTCGTAGACACTGCGGATGAAGAGCCAGAAAGGCCAGAGGTACTCGAAGCGGAACTCAAGCACGAAGTCGGCAAGCAGCACCATGGCCCACACCACGAGGAACTTCAGGTATAGGAACGTGCTGCAACAGGACAACACCTGTACCTCAGATATCATATAAAAAACCTGCCAAGTTAATATAACCCTAAAACTAACAGTGAGAACACACTGTAGACATGCAACTGTGGTACCAGAATTTAAAAGTGGAATATAAACTGAATTCCAGTGATTTTTGGATAAAGAACTTTGTAAACTGTCAGAATGTGTCTAAGGTGTTTATATGCTGGTTCTCAGGACTGTGCCACATAATGACTGAACTTACAATGAAACACAAAGAGTCTGTAAATCTACATCAAGAGCCTAAACCATGCTAAAGGTATTAGCATGTATTTTGGTCAGGTCCAGCCAAAAGTTTAAAGCTCATTAAACTACTTTTGAGAAATCAGTTTCTCAGGTGTACGTTTCTCATAATTTATTGAAGTTTAGCAGAATTAAAATATTTCCTATTAAGCGACTATTAGGATGATAGGCTTCCATTCAACTGTATACTAGCGCTCATAAATGCGCTGATAAAACTGTTTTAATATCATATACCTTAACACAATGAAAGAGAAACAGGCTTATGGAAAGGGGACAGCTGTCTTTTACACAGTCGATTTTAAAAATGAAAGACCTTGTGTTTCAGAGCCGGTGTCATCGCCGCATTACTGAAACACACACATCCTGCAGGCATTTCACTGTCACACACAAAGCGCCCAGCACATCACAAGTTGCCGAACCACAACAAGGTCTTAAAAGCCGCTTGTCGCTGTCTTCCTGCGGGGCGGTTCGGACCATCCGGCACACGCAGTCGGACCGTCATCAGGAGCCAGCAGCGCCACGGGTTCGGGCACCCGTGCACGCTCACTGACGTGGACGTGGGCACGCGGCGGACGCGAGGCCCTGTCCACGCGCGTCTAACGACAAGAGCACTTTCAGAACGGGTTCGGTACCAGTTCGCCTGTGACAATCTGCACCGGGGGGGCGGCAAAGCGACCCCTTTTAGCACCAACCCCCCCTCCCCTCAGGGTGAAGGGCCCGCAGCTAAGATCACTGGAGACTCTCCGTTACCCGGGTACGAACCAATTCCCAGGCTCCCCGCCGTACCTGCCATAAATACCCTCGGCGATTCGGTTCCGTTTTAACGGCCGTCGGAGTTTGCTGCAGTCCGCATTGCGCCGCTTCATCCTCCCCCTTTTAGCTTGGGCCTTGTAATTATGCTAGTAATCTTTTCCAGTTTTTAATCTTTCACGGGTAGACAAAATAATATAAATTCCAATAAAATCAATCCCTGTTATTATTATTTCACTGGAAACAAAGAAATAAATAAAAACACTCCACAGAAGACCCTCCTCCTTTCTTTTAGCGCAGGCTCCATACGCCGCGACGTATTGCACAAAAAACACAGTATGACACTTCGCTTGGCCAACCACATCCAGCATAATGGGAACCAAATATGACTGACGTTAATTCTGACCACTTACATTATTACAGTGGAAGTCATTTACTTAAAGTAGGTGGGACATTATAATAACAACACACCAAGACGAACCAATCCTATTTTAAAGAACAAGCTCAACGTCCTTCAATGGCCAATGGCATGCGAGGGGAGGCGGGACGTCACCACTGACCATCGTGTGTGCTATTCCTGGGTAAAGCTGCAGCTAGTTGCGTTGAGCGTACGTTGAATAAAAATAAACGCTTCGATAAGGTCGTGCTTTAAAGTCTTGCTGATGGCTATTATTAGGTATAAGATGACCACAAGATATTTTACCTGAAACGAAGCACGCGAATCCAGAAGCAGTATTCTAGTAGACAAATTAGTAAGCCTGTGTTGCCTATGCGTTTCTTTCCCAATGAACATTGTTCTACACGAATTGCAGAACCCCTACATTAGTCGTTCTCAGTTTGTACACACATTAACCTTACGTAGTTTTCTCCCAATCATATGTTTCAATCATTTCTGACTAAAAAATATGAAAAGCCAGAACTACACCTGTACACGACAAAAAAGACAAAGTTTACTTAAGAAAGGATATTGTTTAATTTTTAAGAGAATCCTTCCACAAAACTAGAAACACAAAGTCAAAATTAGGATCTTGCAGACACCAAAGCCCCATTACAAAAAAAAAAACCTTCTAGAGTTTATGATGTAGCTAAACAGAACTTAATTGATTGTTACTCCTTGTTGTTACGGGATGCAGTATGTACATATACCCTTTGATGTATCTACATGGCAACCAGGGAAAACGTAAAAGATGACACGACACATTGAGCTGCGTTGAAATAAGGAGCATGATGGGGAAAAATTAAGGACAGGATCTAACGTGACAGAACTGGAAAGATGAATAGTGGAAAAAGAGCCCTGCCCTGATTAATCTTGGAGGGCATTTTAACCTATACGACCTGCTATTACGGGGAATGCATGCATGTGTGCATGCAAATTAAGAGAAAATGTAAAACAACAAAGTGGGATTGTCACACAAACATGCCCCATTGTTTTACAATTAATATTCTAAGTACCAGACAGGGAACCTAATATAAATATATGCTTAAAAATACTATACAGTGTGTGGAAATGAGCTAAACCATTTTCAGCTAATGAATGCTGTCACACGGTAGAGGGCAGCAACACTTTGCAGACATCAACTTCATGCTGCCACAAAAGTCTGTCAGCAGACCCCACTCTCAAAATGCCCAACTGGCACAAGCTCCTCTACCCCCTGGGAGGGGGGGGTCACTCCCTCTGCTCCATCTTCACTTTTGGTGGCTTCAGGAAGGTGCGTGCTTTCTTCTCTTTGCTCTTGCCCTTAGCCTGAAAGTTCCTCCAGCTGTCCACTCGTCCGTCCCTCGATTCCTGAGACACACAGCGACTCCAGGATATCACGCGCACCCACATGTTCAAAAGGACCACACCCACTAATGCCCCACCATCTGGGCACCAAGGTGATTTCCTATTGCAAACTACATTACTTTCCTTAGGACAAAATTAGACCTAAACAATCAAATGGGTTTTTTTTTTTTTTTTTTTTGTTATCCCGGTAGGTACAGATGGCAGGCAAGTTCTGTTCTCAGTACGGAAATGCGTTGTAGTTACTTATCCACATTACCTCAAAATTCTTCTGCCATTCTCTTTCCCTTTTTGCTTTCTCCTGTGTCTCAATCTCTTCCTCCCTTTGTCGTTTCCTTAGAAAAACAGGGAGAGCAAGGACAACAGCTGTGAAAAACCATAACCTCCCCTGAATCTTTTGGCTGGCGTGCTTTAAGGGTATTCAGAAGCAGCGTTCTCCTGAGGACAGCACAACACCAGTCCCTTCTGGGTTGTAACCAAACAGCCTTCAGGTTTTACATCCCAGCTCCGAGTGTCCTACTGACCAGTCAGACCTTCACAGCTTGTGGGCAGTCAGAAAGTTGGAAGAACTCAGGTCTGTGCAAGACCCAGCAGAAAGTATGAACTGCCAGTACTGGTCTGCTGTTAAAATGAATACAGCAGAACAAAGTGCCCAATTTTACCTCACTTCAAGGCCCTGAGGGGGGTGGGGGGCATATAAAAAAGCTCCTCACTTCTCACCTGCTGCTATATCACCTTACAGACCTGCAGGTGTCGCTGCACTCCCTCCCAGTAGCCCAGCAGTAGCATGTGCTGTGCATGCCACTTACTTACCTTTCATGCATCTCCTTTGCCTCCCTCTCTTTCCTTTTGATCTCCAGCTCTGCAAACAGCTTCATGGTCTGCTTGTAGACAGCCTGCCTGAACTGAGAGCACAGGACAAACTGAAGGTGAAGGACTGTCACACCAGTTTGGATTTTCTCTTCTATCTTTTAAAAAAAAAAAAAAAAAAAACACACAGAACAGAAAAAATAAATAAATAAATCAAAACATTAGTCAATGATACTCAAAGTTTTTTTGTTTTTACACTGTGAACTGGCCCAGCACAGAGAAAGCCATTTTGTGGTGGGTCTTCAGCCTCAGCCAACTGATAAGTGAGTAGAAGAGACAAGAGTACAGATTGCTATTAAACACTTGGCTACTGGATTAACTACTCTTCTATACCACTTCAGGGTCATCTTCTTCCACTATTGTGGGCTTTCCCTCTTTCTTCAACTGTTTTTTTTTCTGACTCATCTGTCACAAAAGGAGAAGAAATGAAAAACATTAACACATGCGAAGCCCCCAAGAGATGTGAGACACTTGTGTCAAAGGGAATCCTAACCATTCAATCCTCAGACGACAGTAACAGGTAAATCTCCTGTAGTTGGGCAGCTGCTCCACTCACCATGTGCTCAATGTATTCCTTTCCTGCATGAATCACATCAATGGCACGCTTCTTCTGCTCCGGGTCCAGGAGTAATTTATAAGCCTTGTCCACAGCTGGAGTGTGAGATTACACACGACCACATCAACTGCATTTGATGTGCTTTTCTCAAAAGACCCAAACATTCACTCGCACCTACACAAGCGACACCCAGGTGTCTCTCTCTGCCATGCAGAGGACACATAGCCCTGCGTTCTTGTACCAACACTCCGGCAGTGATACAGCTGTAAAACCACACCTCTATGCACACAACACAGATTTGCAAACACAAGCTTTCACATAATATACAGGCAGCAAAAGTAGCCTGCAGTTGTGAGTGAAAATACAAAGTGTTAATTACCACTGATTTTGTAATTGGATCACTGGATGACCTGCACAGTACCTTCAAAAGCTTTCTGGGCTCGGTCTGCATCATCCTGGTTCTTGTCGGGGTGGACCAGGATCGACAGCTAAAACAGAAGATCAGGGTGCAGAAGCCTTACTCTTGTGTAGATCATACAAGTCAGGAATATCACAGAATCGCACCCCAGCCACACTGAAGCTAAACAATGCATTTCGAATACCTGTCGGAACCTCTTCTTTATCTCCTCATCAGTAACGTCTGGGTCGATCTGTAATACCTGCAAGACATATTTTGTCCCTCAAACACTGTAACATGGCACAGTACAATTAATAAATCAATGATCAAAAATGCATACTAATAATGAAGACACCGTCTGCTGAATACTTCGGGAGGACTACAAAACCGTATCTACCTCGAAAGGATTCAGGTTAAAATACGACGACCCAGGTCTAAGTAACCTTTCTATTTGTTGTTTCGGAGTTAACACGGAATCCCTCTTCTCAATCTGCTTCACCTGTATAAACACAACAGAGGAGTCAACGAGTTAGGATGAAACAGGGGGGAAACGAAACATATAATACAGTACACGAAATATAATCAAGACGTGTTAGGCTGCAACTTGAAAAAATGCATCCATTAAAACACATAGTTTTGCTGAGGAAAAAAAAACTTGCAACACACGTAAGTGATAAAAGACGGCAGCTTTTACTGGGCAGTTACCACACATTGCCAATCAGAAGTCGCGTTTATTCTGCACTGATGCCATTGTACTGTATTTTCGTAAGTCCCCACAATGAGAATCTACGTACACTGTATCTTCCCACGATCTTCTCGATGCTCAGCTACTTTGTAAAATAGGAAACTACCCACTCCCTAATCATTACTACGCTTACCTCTGAATAAAACGTTTGAAAAGCATCGTCGACATTCTCACTCAGAACGCCCGACTCGCCTTCTCCGGTTGCCATTTTGGCTCAACACTATGTCATGTGACCGTGCGTGCGTCACGTGACCTACGTATTCCGCTCCGGCTGCGCCGCGCCGCGCTGCGCCTCACGAATCGAGGCCCTTATGCAGACACGCTGCCTCTTCTGCTCAGTGGTTGCGCATAAGGACTACACCGTTTGGTGTAAAACCGCAGGAAGATTCAAACGTTAAGCAATTAAGCTTGCTTGTGGGCTTTCCCTCAAATGCGAACACAAATTGTTACATAAATGCACATGCTACGCCTTTTCGGTTTTTGTGCCGGTTTACATATCTACCGTTATGGAGAAATAATGCCGATGCTGTATGCATTAAAACCACAGATCCAATTGTGGAGTTGAAAAACCTCGAAACGGCAAAGACAGGCAACAGTGACGTAAACAGCGCAGCATCTCTGTACACACAATGCAGAATTCTGCCAGTAAGTGTTTCGCTTTTCACTTGAACGTATTGATTTATTTTATTCTTATAATACTTTATTAATCCCACAGGGAAGTTACCTCTGTGAATTTAACCCATTACCTGGGATCAGCAGTGGCAGCCACATACGGAGCCCAGTGTCTTGCCCAGGGACACACGTGGTGCCAGGGCTAGAATTCAAACCGGGAGGCTTCCGCGTCACAGCCTGATGTTCTACACATTGTGCCACCAGGACGATTTCAACAAACGCTCTTAAATACCCTAAAGACATACTAGCTTTGTGAACAGAGCCGTGCTAACTAGTAAATCACAGCAATGTGTCAGTCTGTTTTTGTGCTCCCTTTACATGTATCACCTCATATTTTAAAATTTTACATACTTCTAAAAATGTAAAAACTTATAATTACACTAACTGAAAATGAATCATGGGAATATTTACCAATGAAGACAATTTTGTTTAACCTTCTATGAGTGTTCAGAACCGCACATACTGCACTTAAAATAAGCGATAACCAAATCTAAGATAATCATAACATCATAGTTGAACAATAAAACTATGGTTGATTTAAGTAATTTTGAAGGGCAGAAATAAGTGATTAGCATTAATATGGTGGTCTACCATAGATGCAATTATTTATTTATTTTTTAATTTATTTATTATACTTTATTAATCCCAGAGGGAAATAGCTTCTCTGCATTTAACCCATCTGGGGGGGGGAGCAGTGAGCAGCCACATGGTGCCTGGGGAGCTAGCACTGAGAGTCCTGTGCTTTACCCACTGAGCCACCAGGCCACCTTAGTATGTCTGCATAATGGTATTAAAGGAAAATCAGAACACAATTTACTCGTTCAGTTTTTTTATTATGAAGTGTGACATTAATACAATTCAGAATTCCTGTTGATAAAAAATGCTCAAATATCATGACTCAAGTCTTAATTCCTGCACAAACCAGAATTTTAGTCCATTACATGCTAATTTGAACTCATTCAATTAACTTTGCATTCAGATCAGGGTCAAAGGGGACAACCTAATTTAGAATTTTCTGGTCTTTGCACTGTAGAAGGAGACTGGAACACCTGTACTAAAAGTACACTCATTTATACAAGGCAATAATACATACACTCTGAGGGCCACATGTGAACAAAGTCATTTAAAAAGACCAAATTATCAAGGGCAGAAGACCTTCATGGAGATCGAGGAAATCTGACAAACAAAACTATGCCAGACCAATAAGAACCTCAGAATTTCATACAACAGAAGCATGACTCAAATCTACAATGTTTAATGTGATATATTGTTGCCACTGAATAATTACACCAATGTGCCATTACTGTTTTTAAAAATAACTTAGTTTTGTTATGAATACAATTAGACAGACAATATGCACTGAATATTTAAAACAAGCTGCACCCTGCGGCAACACCCACACGGATGAGACAACAGGACTTCTTTGACTTGGTTGTTCTGTGAAACCACGATGCTGGTGGAAACACTTAGCAGATTTCAAAATGGTTTTATACTCCTGTGTTTTTCCATGAAAAACAAAGGCTCCGTCTACCTGAGAACAACGAGCTGTTAAAAGTCAAAAAGAAAATCGGGGGATAAAATGGTAGCCTTACCCAGCAGGCCGCAGGGTCTCCTTGGAAGAAAGGACCACCTAGCACGTCCCCATGGTGACAGGGTTGGGACAGGAAGCCTTGGACCATGCTTCCCTGACAGCCAGGTGACAAAAGCACAGCGGTTAACCGTGACAACGCAAGACCCACTTTCAGCGCTTCTGACACAAGATGTTCTTCACCCAACATCTCATCTTTTGGGTCCACAACATCAGCACCCTCTCAACACCATTAGGAGAAAAGCAGCCATCTCCAAAGGCCGTAAGCCATAAAACCTGCTCTGCATCACCACAGGACAATGTTCTTGTGTTTTCATTTAGGGCAACTGTTAACAGCTACATTTTAGACACTTGATAAAAAAAAAAAAAAAAAAAACCCAAATGGGAGTACCGGCAGACAAAGTATTTTCACATTAAAGGACCGGTTCACCCTTGCATGAGATGGTATGTTTGTCCACTTTGACCATGTGTCGAACTGAGCTATTTCCGTTTCGGCTGTGAGAGCCAAAGCAGCAGCATTATTCGATTTCTGTATGACAACATCCCTCCAAGGTATTTTTCATTTCAAACCAAGTTAGGCAAACTAGCTAAACCAAGTTAGGCAAACTAGCTCAGGGGCTCGTACAGAAATCTCACCAAGGCTTCCATCCTCAAAATACAGTGTATCCTGATAAATACTGCCATATTTTATAAATGGAGGTAATAAAATTTACACGTTTACTGAATCCAACTGTTTCTGATGACTAATGCATCTTTTTAATCTTTAAAAGCCACATGAACTTTTACATCAGGCAAATCATGTAGGAATACTGTGTTCACAGTACTTTGTTAAAAACAAAGCATTTACAGAAGAGTCTTGCAAAAACTTGGAACTACAGCTGTGCCGTTTTCCACATTAAGGACCACTAACACATTCAACAACAATCACATTATTTGTACACCATACATTTAACAAAATTAGCAAACGTTATGAAATCTGCATTAGTGCACCGTCCCAAAACCAGCAGAGTGCCGTTGAGATGCGTGTGTGGAGAAACACACCGAAAGTGTCAGTCAGGACACTGGGTAATCAGCAGCTTTAAGTGTTTCATGGACCTCAATTCATGTGTGCACAAGCAAAGCTAAAACACTGGAGACCTCCACCTGCCATACCAGCAGGGCCAGCTCTTTTACTTAATGTGGATAAGGTTCCACCTTTTGAACTCCATAATTTACAATGCAAATAAAATCAGCCAATCAGCACTCAATGACAATGTATACATTAACAGCACCTATGCATTCCAAGTAAAAGCCTTGTGTATGTTGTTTATACAATTCTAAATGTGTTTCGGCTGCATGAAGGAAAAAAGGCAAATTGTACATGTTTTAACTAGGGTATCATCATGTCTGAAAACTCACAAACACACATAAATCAAGACAGAGAAAGGAAGAGAGGGAGGGAGAGAGAGAGAAAACTGGCTTTTGCCTAATCTGTGAAGTTTGTAGGACACTAAACTGAGATCACATAGTTCAACATTTCTCAGAATGAGACATTCACCATTTTGCGAGTCGGTTTTATATTTTGAAACAGATTAACCACTCAGCCCCTGCGCAGCCTGGGTCTGAGTTGGGGTAAGCAGAACAAAGAGGCGGCCGTCTCTAACGGTGAAGAGAAAAGCAGCTCACCCATTGGAAAGAACACAGCCGAGGCGTGTTCCTCACAGTTTGGCTGCTACTCCCCCATCGCCACCTGGGTGAGTCAGAATAACAGGACAACTTAAGCGCAAAGCAAAAGGCTACAGAAAGGGGGGGTGGGGCTACTGACTTGAAAGGCCAGGCGATACACTCTCCACGCTTTCCTACAAAGAGACCAACACTTCTGGGCTTCTATGGCACATGAGGGACAGTTTGCTGCATCCGTGGGCACAGCTGTATTTCACAAGGAAGGCTAAAGAGGAATGCTGCTAAAACCAGGAATCTGCAAAAAAACACAAACCCATGAACACACACGAGATGCCGCCACACTCATCTGTCACACAGCACCCAGAATGTCCTGCACCAGCACGGTCTCGCTCTGAAAGTCAGGCTAAATATTTTAAGAAGCCTAATCACAGAAACAATATCCCACTTTAAATAGTTTTTGTCTGACCATTTGGTCATACGACAGAAGTACGCTAGTGTCTGGTGTAAAACTCTGCAGAACCTTCTGGACCCGACACAGTTCTCAGTGAACAGCTGTGGACTTTCTGCCAATTTGTTACAGCCATACATTCACACCTTTTTGGTCACGTGACCATTGCACCCAAATGATTGTTTTTCAAAGTCTGAAAGGTCAAAAATCCTCAAAGTTAAATGAATATAGGCTATGTCAATTAGCTATTAAAAAACCTTTTCATATTGCTTTTATTACGAACAAACGAATTCACATTTACCATTTGCAGACAAGGAGATTAGGAAAAGTAGCTCATATTTTATAAAAATTTCATTGGAAGTGGCTAACTAAATTTTTTGGCTGAGTTTTATTGAAAGTTAACAATCAAAAGTGACAAACATCAAAGAACAAACTGCCAAAGTCTAAATGGCAAAAATATTAAACTACGTTGTAAGAACAGTTTTTAAAAATCCAAATATGTTTTAAATCTACCTCTAAGCAAACAATTTAATAACACTTCAAATACAAAATTCATTACAATTTTTCCTTCTGTCTTGGGGTAATAATCCAAGGTTAGTGGAAAAACTGTAAATAATCCCTAAATTCAAGGCAATATATACAAGCAATTCCCTCGACCACTGTACATAACTTAGGGGGAAAAATCCAGGAGAACAGACTTCCCTGCAGGGTATTCACAAGTTTATATCTTCTCCAATGTTCAAAAGTAAGTCTCCAGCTTTGAAATGCTGGCTTTAAAAGCTTGGAGAAAAAAAAAAAAAAAAAAAAACGGATTTTAGCCAGAGATATTCCAAATAAGCAGGGTTAAGAAACTGTTTAGCCAGAGGTGTCCGAAGTAAGGAGAAAACAATTCAGAAACGTTTGCGTGTCAAATTCATCTTCAGCCCAAAACATATTTGCAGCCAATCGATACTTTGGCAGGTGATCTTATGCAAACTCTTTTGAGGCATCTTAATACAATTTTCTATGTGAAGGATGAAGACTAAAAACATAATTGAAAGTTGCAGCCAATCTCATTTTTGTTTTGTGCCAAACCCTTACTTGTGCCTATTTCCACTGCTGGCCATAAGAATCCTGTGAGAACTCCAGGTTGTCATTACTGTAACCATAGTTACCGGAATAGTCGCCCCCCTGCTGCAGGGGCTGCTGGGCGATGGGCTGGGACCCCCAGTTGTGCTGGCTGCTGGTCTGCCGTCGCTTCGAGTCTGGCTGGTTGAACACGTCCGCCTTCCTCTTCCCTGCCACATTACCTCCACGTTTGCCCCGGGGCCCCCGGGGTACGCGGCCCCTCTGCATCTGGAACGGCGGTCCTTGGCCTCCGCGGCCCCCACGCAGCGCCCCCAAGGGCAGCCCCCTCTGGATGTAAGCCCCCCTGCCCCGTGGGGGTGGCATGCCACGGGAACGGGGAGGCAGCATCCCCGCCCTGCCAACGCGGCCTCCTCTTCCTCTTAGGGAGTAGCCATCTTCGTAGCCGTAGTACGGCTCGTCATAGCCGCGGTAATCATAATAATCGTAACCGTAGTAGTCGTCGTAGTAATCCTCGGCACTGAAGTAGTCGAGCGGGTATGGGTAGCCCCCCCGGCCCCCACGGCCCCGCCCTCTCATTGGGAGCGGCATGCGGGGTGGGGGGAAAGAGTAGTAATCATCATACCTACAGAGAGAAGAACAAAGACACGCTGTTCAAACACGTACGGACGAAAATGAGCCCGTATCCCGAAGTTCTGGAGAGCGGCCGATAACGCACAGCTCGAGAAAACTCTACTTCTCCGTGTGTTTAAGATGAGTATGTAACTAACAACCACCCCAAACCCCCAAACAAACCATACAGTAATTACAGAGTGACACACCCCCAGGTTAACCAAGTGCAAGAAGATCTCTTAATGGAGGATCTTAGTGGACAAGGAAATTCTGAAAAAAAGACTTACAGGAATGTACTTTTCTACTTTTATACTCAATCATTTTGCTGAAAGGCAAGATTTTCACACGTAACAGGCCTCAATAATAAAAGTGAGGGTCATCATACAGTCCCCCCTTTGCGACAGAACGCACCCCAAGGTCCCCCTGGGTCTTACCCTGGGCTCCGGGTTGGCTGGCGGACTGCCTGTCGCTCCTTTCTCTTTTTGTCCGGGGGCTTGGCGAGGACTATTTCTATCTGCTCCCCCTCGAGCTCCTTCCTGTTCATCTCCTGCATGGCCTGGAGGGAGCAGGGGTGGCCAGTGCTGGGTCAGAGGTCGCCGTTAAGCCCGGACGCCGGCTTGTCCAGTGGCATCACAAGGAACAGGTCATTACCTTCATGGCTGCCTCTCGCTCCTCGAAGTGCACAAAGGCGTAGTCCTTCAGTTTCTTCACACGCTCCACCACCCCAAACTGCGAGAAGGTCTTCTCCAGAAGTTCCTCCGTGACAGATGTGGCCAGTTTCCTGACAAAGAGCACCTTCACCTGGCAGACAGCATATGCACAGAGCCAAGTTTAACCAAGGGGTATGGCATCTCACCCTGCTATGAAAGGGCAGCGTACCGAACCCCAGGACTGGCCATGCAGTCACACTGAATATCCACTCAAACAAACTGTTTTCTACATGCTAACACATTCTGGAACATGTGATATCAGTCTGGATAACACTGTCCCGTAAACCAACTTATCCAACTATACCACATCCACTTAACCGAACATATATTCCATTCAAGTGAACAGAAAGTAAACAACCGTACCACATTCACACACACTATCCAATTACATGAATTATCCACTTATCAGATATCCACGTAAGTAAACTCCACTGTACTCAGGTATACAGTACAACGTATAAAACCTACATAAAAAAAAAACATTATTGTTCCTCCTACTTAATATTAAACACAGAGTCCTTACACATTAGAGAACGGGAAGGAAATTAGGTTCTATAGCCAAGTATGTGAGCTGTATACAAGGAACAGGTTCTCTGCATTTAACCCATCCCCCTGGGGGGAGCAGCAGGCAGTCATTTTTTCAGCGCACGGAGAGCTAGGACAGGGTGTCTTGCTCCAGAACACAGCTGGCAACTGGGCTGGGATTTGAACCAGGAGACTTCCGTGCCCCAGCCTGACGCCCTATCCACTAATTTCACTTTTTGTGACGTGCAAGTCTAGAATGTTAACTAAACAACAGGATACGGAAAACACAGCGATAACGGGTAATCAGGTGAAAGGTGCCCTCTTGCTCTGGATTTGATATTCTGAGCAAGAGTGCGTGCCCACCTTGGCCATGACCTCTGGGTCAGGCTCCTCGACCGGGTCTGCCCACTCCACAGTGACTGGGTTCCCCCACACCTTCACCTTCCCACTCATGAGGCGGCGGCGAGCCTGCGCGGCCGACTTGTGGTCCTCGTACTCCAGGAAGCAGAAGCCGCGGTTCTTCCGCTTGTCGTCCGGCTGGTGGTAGAGTATGACCTCTACCAATCCCTCTGCAAGGCAGCACAAACGTTCACCTCGATTCTCACTGCAGGAACCATGGGCCTTTAAATTTGGAGACAAGCTGAGAGAACCACAGTTTAACCATGTCAGGTTGTCTGCTGTCCCTAAAATCCTTGGGGGGGGGGGGGGGGGGCACACAAAAAATGCGGCAACATTGTAACTTGCAAAAGTCAACCAAAAAGATAAAGGGTGATTTGTTCTTG